>JAPMOQ010036143.1:1972509-2022209 GCA_026543055.1 Argiope trifasciata
ATTGGTGTATTATTTACATTATACACCAATACAATAGTAATAATGTATTGGTGCATAATTATTTAGTGCAATATTGCTATTGCATTGGTGTATTATTTGCTATTACTTAGTGCATTATTTACTGTGGCTCTAGCGCCAATGAACTACAAAACAATCCACAAAGAAACAAATCAAAGCATGCTAAAAAGAAAATGAAAGAATCAATAAACTTTTCATTACAAATTGATATCGTAAGAGATTTTATCCAAACCTTTCACCTCGAGATTAATTTTTCTAACTTTCAGTAAACCGCAGACCTTAGCTCATTTACCTCTACTGCAACAAAAAATAATAAATGTAAAGTATATAAAGTTTATAATCCCATAACTGATTTTAACTTCGTGATTAAATATTAGTTATACGGAAAGAATTTATATTATCTTCATCATATTCAGACGACATCAACATATATCCTTTCTTTATTTATAAATTTAGAACATTTATAAATAAATATACATAATACATTTATAACATATTTTAGTATATTAGTACTTTAAACGGTATCAGTTGCAGAAGTTCAATGGGTTTCCTTTACCTTATGCTGCTTATGGATAAGCAAACGCTTTTGAGACAGCGTCATCCTAATTATAGCCCTTTGAGATGCATCTACATACACATACTTAACACAACTGCAATCAGCAGCAATCTAGAGGCCGCAGTCCAAACACCTCAAACCACTCTATCGGAATTATATACAGCCCATAGTGATCGTCCATAACAGGCAAATACACTACTACCGATTGATAAGCTGCCCCTCAACAGTGGATTATATAGACCAGCAACTATAGTAAATTTGGAATGAGACTGTATATAGCTATGGATCTCTAATTTATAGGGAAGAACCAATAGATATAGAGAAATTGCTATTGCGCTAATATCTATTTGTCAATTTAAGTAAAAATATGTACATTACCTTCAATCAGGCTTTTAAAAGTTATTTACTTTTGGTTTTTTTAAATTGTGGAGCTATAAATGAATGAAACAGATCTTCCATAGAAACAATAACCATAGTATTAACTGCACGACTAACTTGCTATACTCAAATATATATTTTAATTTAATAATTTGTTATTAATTTTTATTATTTGCTGTTTAAAAAGGAAATATATTATTATTGCCTTAAAATAATACTACTGAATTCACCTATATTGTAGTTAAATTTAAAAAACAGCTATGCTTTTTATAGTACAATAAGTGCATTCATACAGTCTGAAACCGAAATACGATTGCATTTTAAATAGCTCTTTTTTCATCAAGTTGCAGGGTTTTCTTTTCATAGATTTAAGCTGAGGCTTGCATTGCAGAAATATTAGAGTGCACATTTATATCTTTTGCAAATCCCGAGTCCCTTCGTTTGAAAGTCCTTCTGAAACGATAATTGCACTACATTCTTTATTTATTTTATAAGCGAAATTTTAAGTGGACATTTTTTTCTAAACTGAACAACAGCACTATTAATGTGGTAACATAATTTTAGTTGAATTAAGCTGCAGTTTGTAATGCAGAACCGTTATAATACACATCTCAGCATTTTGCAAATCCCAAGTGGGCTTTTTTTTAAATGTCTATCTGGAAATGTGTTCGAGAGTTGGTGTTTTCAAATTTTTTATGCTTGCAAGTTCTCTAACGTTTTAAGAAATTATTGTCATTTTACTTTCTCGTAGACAAAGTATATAAAAAGAAAAAGTAAATTTTAGTGCAAAGATATTCACAAAGGTTACATTTCATACATCGTGAACCACAAGACGTTACATATCGCTTTTAAAGAAGCGTCAGGTCCCTAAAAACATTAATACCAGTTTTAATTCAGTTTTCAGAGAAGTCCTTGAAGTAGGCATTTTTATTGCAAATTTTTACCGTTAGATTTCCCCAACAATGATTTGACCGTCTTGTTGCAGGCGTAAGTGCCATGCGTATTACAAAGTTAATGCTAATGAATTGCTAAGGAGTGCTAATGAATTACTATTTGAAGTGTTACCGTTATTAAGAATTACTCTTCTTGAATTACTATACCAAGCGTTGGTTTGTTGCCATAAACTATATTTAGAAGAATTGTATTTAAGAACTGTATTTAGAAGAATTTTACTGTAGAAATCAAAGATAAATGTTAACATAAAATGATTAGAAATAAAATGCGCCCTCGACATCTAATATTGTTACAAATCTGTAATGTTGCTTCTCAGCATGGTAACTTCAATTACTTGAAAGACCGTTTTACAATCAGCTCTTTTGGGTGCTGATCATTAGCATTGTCAGTGAAGTCATAGCTTGGTGATCATTGGGTAACTGGGCGACTTCAGCGAAAAAATAGATAGTACTCAAAACTTGCAGAATTTCAACAATTGAGGCAATAGGAACCGATATACGTCTGATTGATTTAGAACCTTCTTTGTCCAGCTCTCTATAACTATAAAAGGCCTGCAGTCTCAAACTTCAATCAGTCAAAGTTGAGAAGTGAATCGTGTGTAGAGTCGTGAAAAGAGACTGAATAGTTGGGTCAGTCCAGTAAAGTGTAAGCATTATATGGAGCTCAAGCGTTTGCTGAATTGAGTCTTGAGCCTAGCCACAATTATTTGCTGTCAAGCAGCATTGAATAGTGTTTGGAGTAATCAGTCATGTTGTAGTGAGTCAGTAGCTGGATACAGCTAAAGCGAGGACACTTTGTGTGCTGTGGTTGTTATTGCTACCGATTACTACTTATGAGCTACTGCTTGTTGTGTGCTGTTATGGGTTGCCTTCGTTTGTCTCAGTTAAACACTTGTTGACCTTGTATCCTAGTCTTCGTGTTGAATAAACGTCCTCGTTTGTTACTGAAGGACTGTTTATTTTATCCACTAACAAATTGGAAAAAAACTTCTGAAATTATCCGTAAAAAGGAATTAATCTCGAATTATCCGTATATATCAATGAATTTTTGCTTGTTCTTAATTTATGCGTTGCCGTTCCTTTAATCCGATTGCGATAAAACTTTACCAATTTCTTGCCACTATTTGTGTGAGAAGGTTAAAGACATAGCACAATTATTATATATAATATATAAAAATTAATTTTTATTGTTAGTATTTTGTGCGCTACTGTACCATCCATCCGAGTGCAATCAACCTTTGATAAATTATTGCTTGCATTTGCGTGAAGGTTATAGGCATAGTAAAATTATTATATTTAATATATAAAAATGGTTTTTTTATCGTATTTTATGCACTGCCATACTGTTCCTCTTATGGTGATAAAACTTTGGTAACTTATTGCTTCTGAAACTAGAAAATCCATTTTTTTTACATGGTCAGTTGTATGTCTGATGTTCATGAGTCGGGCTGCTTTTTTTTGCTTTTGCTGAAGACGGGGGAAAAATTATCTACCCTAAAATATACTTGAATAATCTAATACTATAATACGAGGAATGGTTGCCAAGTCGAAAATCGCCCCAGAATTAATAAACTCCGGTAAACTTGGGGGTCTGGGGTTTTTGGCCACGAGGAATCGATTTGCGCCAGTTTTGAAGCGCTACGGTCGAGCAGTTCGGAGTTACAGATAGGATATTTTCAAACTTTATTAGTTCGCCATAATGGAACTATTCTAACTTTGTTTAGAATAGTTTACAATGGTGCACTTTAACCGGTTATCTTTTCACCAATGGTTTCACAAATTTTCTTATGACATGTATTGTTTTGATAAATCACAATTGAAAATTTAAATCTTCGAGTTAGCTTCGATACCTGTTTTCTCCGAGCGGAGCTCGGTCACTCGCTGGTAAAGTTAATAAAATAAAATAAGTATTTTTTATTCTATAATATATATCATTCATATTCATTCAATGTATTCATTGTCGACAAGAAAATAAGTATCATTCTTTCTATCATAACTAGTTAAATATCTTAGGATAAGATAAGATTTCACACGATATTACCAAAATCATTTCTTCTTTGGCAGAAACAGGCCTAGTATAGGTTATTTTTAATGAAATAAACACAGAATTCGAATCTTATCATCTTCATCTTCCAAAAATTAATTTTTCTTTACATCAATTTTACACTCCTTAAAAATATCTCCACTTGAAAATGTTTTTTCCTGAGAAATCTTGATAAACTTCTCAAAGATTATGAAAAATTAATTTTTAATCAACTGCATTAAACTCTGCCAAAGACATATAAAAAAACAAAAGGATTTTTTTACCATTTCCTTGATGGTAATTTATTCTAAAACTTCTGCTACCCCATCTCTCATGCCTTCAACACGCCCGGCAAACGTCGAGATACCTCGCTGTTATATTAATGGGGCAACAGCTGTGATGTCACCTTCTCAAACATTCTAATTATGCTTCCTGGTTCCAAGTGACGGCTTCTAAGGTATTTACAGGAGGTATTTCCCACCTCCCCACCTGCAGAAGATGACAACAATGCCCTAAATTGTTATTTCCTTTCTCACACATCTATGGGGTTCCGAATCTCCTTTGAAACTGACTTCTTAGTAGTGTTGTTGAAGTCAACTTTCCGTGAGATCAGCCGCAGTTTTCGAGGAGGGAGATCAGCTGCAGGTTTCATTAGGTTTCTTCTGTTTGACTTCTGGGATACAATGTAGAGCTTTCAAGGATAATTAATACCATTTTAGTGATAAAGTCAGATACATTGTATAATTAATGCCATTTTTGTGATAAAGCCAGTATTCGTATTTTAGGAGTCATAATTTATTTAATATCTTCCAATATGTCTGGTGAAAAATGATTGACAGATTACACTACTAAATAACATACAGAATTCTATATAGGTAATTTAAAAATTAGTAGTTCTAATTATTATATGAACAACTGAACCTTTTGTAATTGAATGTTGGATGTATTAGCGATTTTTAATATCATTATGACCTTTTGTTTGATAACATTTAATTTGAGGAGATGTCATATGTAATATCAAATCCACTTCGTTAGAATGATTTTAATATTATTAATTAAACAGTGTTATTTAGATAAATTTATTCACAATATATTCTAAATTAAGAGATAAAATGACGAATTCTAGGTTTAGAATGCTAAAGTATAATGAGTGAAAGAGTTCTATTGAATAGAAATTTACAGTAGGAACTCGAAACGCCTGAAGTTCACAGTTCATTTGGGTCCTAGGTTTAACAGATAACAGCCTCAAGACAGAGTGATCACTTTTTACAATGCAGCGATTGGAGATAAGGGAGGATTGAAATTTCAGCGTTATGGATATGAACACAAGGCAAAAGTGATCATAATAGTGAAGTTGTTATCTGGCTCATAAAGCTCCCAATGCAATACTTGAGGAGATGAGACGGACGATACATTTGTTGTTGTTTAATGGTGATATATTGGCGATTGATTCTAATGTACCTTTACCAAATTTTATTGACTGATTATTTATCAGCTACATTTTTATTGGCTGATTATTTACCATCTTTTTTAATCATTGGCTGATTATTCATCATCTTGATTTATTTTTTGGTTGATTATTTATTGCCTATTTTTTTAGCTTCGAGTAGAGGACACCGCAACAGCTGTATGAATGTTGTGTTTTGTTTTTTATTGTTGTGTTTTGTTTGTTTATTGTTGTGTTTTATTTGTTTATCGCCCTAAGTCACCAATGTGGCTATTGGCAATATCGAGGACCAAACTTTTTAATCTTAGGGTTTGTAGCCTGATAACCTGACCACAAGACAAAAGTGATCACTCAATGTTGAGGTTGTTATCCGGTTTATAAATTTCCCACTACAGGTTTGAGCATTAAATGTTGTTACTAAGAAGGGAATGAAGATAGGAAGAATGTCCGAGCATACGCTTGCTTTATAAGCATCGGTTTATAGGAGTACTTTTTTGTGCAACAACATTTTAACAGCAGTGGCTGCCGTTAAGGTTTTTAAATAGGAAAATAAAGTTTTTTTATCATGCGAGAACACGATCTTTATTTCGTTAGGTGGTTTTGAATAATTGGAGGCAACAAAAAGAATTGAAGTTTGAAATCACTTAGGCAATAAATAAAGCATAAATGGCTATATTCATCAGAATCTTTTGATCACACCTATTTTTACCAGTATTGTATTTTTATTACATACGCTTTTTTGACAGCAGATGTGGTTTTGAAAGGCTGACTTACTTTTACCAGTGTTGATTTATTATTACCTTAGCTTCTTTGACAGCAGATGCATCTTTAAATGGTTGACGCAGAACTATGACATCATAAATTTATTTTCATGGAATGCAATTTTTTTCGGAGGAAATTAACTATGGAATTTTTATAATATGTTCGTTTTATAACAGGTTTGATAAAAATATACTCTCGTTCCTTAAATAGGGAAATATCACACACACACACACACAACACACACACAGATTATATATATATATATATATATATATATATATATATATATATATACAAAGAGACCAACATAGAACAAGAAGACAACTGGTTAATGACTTCAATGAAATTAATTAAGACAAAGAATAATGTTCTCACATGATAGCTGGAAATTTGATATCATAGGTTTCCTTTTAACTTTTTAACTTTTTTGGCGAAAAGAACAATTTCAGCTTTTCCGTTCATTGAAGTGTCTGAACTTTAACGATCTTAAAAATGAGAAGGTTGAATGCAATGAGGTCAAATGCCATCTGTATTGCGTGAAATGGGTCCTTCCTCTTTAGTCCTCGTTCTGCTTCAAATCCAGATACAAATGCAACTTAAGTCTTATCATCCAATCACATTGCTCCAATACATAAGGAAATATCTTTTACAAACGCCGTAATAAAACAAAAATTCTATCCAGTTATATGTTATCACATTGAATCCAGTTATATATTTTGAATGTCCGAAAAGTTCAGAGTAAGAATAGATCAATTCAGCCATGTCCAGTCTTCTACAAAGATGATAAAATCAAATTATCACTGTCTTAAATCATCTAACCGTACTGTATTGAGTAAAATATTTTTTTGTTGTTTTTTGTGAGATTTATTTTTATATTTATTTGAATGCTAATTGAAAATCAGCGTCTAAATATAGATAACCTTTCTCATCTAATTATATAAATGCTGAATAATTTAATTATTTTTCAGAGCTGATTAAAAAAGTGTGTGTCTTGATTTAAAATGCAATTTTGAAATGGTAGTTTTTCAATTTAATTTTAAAACTCAGAAGCGAAACATTAAAAAAAATGCTGAATTTAAAATTTCTCATTTGTGTTTCTTGAATATGAGTTCGAGAAGCCAAAATAACGATACTTAAATTTCTATACTGTCTAAGATTTAGTTTATGAATTTTAGAACTGAATTTGAAATTTATGTCAGCAAATGAACTTTTGTTATTTTTACATATTGGGGATACATTGATTTTAAATACGGCAAAATAGAAGTTTATTTGTAGTAAATTTTTTTTTTGAAATGTTTACAATCAATCGGACAAAAACATTCTAGTTTTCAATAAATTGCATTTCAACAGCAACGTATTAGCTTATTCATGGAGAAAGGAAAAAAATTAAGACTCTATTTGGAAAATCGACTCATATTTCCACTCAAATTCTACAGTTTCACTGTAATCTAAAGCACACATAATAACGTGCCCCATTTTTTCAGTGACAGTATAACGGCAATCCTTAATCAGTGGTTGTATCAAGACTTTTATATACTATCGTTTCACTCTCAAATTTCTTAAAAGTAAATGGTTTCTTTTGATTTGTCACCAAATGTCTAAATTTGGCATTAAATATGTCCAGAGGAAGCCAAAGTGCTTTCAGTTTAAAAAATTCATAACGATACATACCTTTGACTGTCAGTTATTAAAAATACACGAGGAACTATTGCCTAATTATTATAAACAACTGCATCTAAGTGAAAACGAGTGAATTTTTTTTTCTATATGATATAAAAAGTAATATATATGGGATCCAAAATAAACATCTATGAATTCCCTAAAAACAATGTAAGAGCTCATTTTTAAAAGAGACTAAAATCAATGTCAAGTAGTCATTGTCAATTCAATCAAGACGAAATACAAAACTTGATGTAATTGAATTAAAAATGTGGCGGAAAACTTCTTCCATAATATCTTGAAAATCTTAAAACATGAATTGAAAAGTGGTTCGTTCCTAATAGCAGCAGTAATTCTTTAATTTCTTCTTCACCAATTTCTCCACAGATCGTTAGTTATACATTCTACTATTTATAATGTGACGGACACTGGGAAGGAAAAAAAATTCGAGCGTTAAATGATGATGTGAATGTAAAATAAGATATTCAGTGGTTCGATGTGGAAGAAGAGGTGGATTTGTGGAACAGTTTAAGGTGGAAGAGGAAGGGGAAGAAAAGATCTTCCAAGTTGGCAATAGATGGAAAAAAATAAACTACAATAGCGAATGAATAAGATGAGAATACAAATAAGTTACGGTGGAATGGCAGCGAAAGAGAGATTAAACCGAGAACTTATACAAACGTACATTCTTTCGAAAATTGCTTTCGAATGTCGTAATTGCTTTGGCCTGATTCTTTTCCAACTTGATTGAATCTTTGTTAACGTTACCGTGAGAAAAAAGTTACTACTTTAGCTCCTTCAGTCTTTTTTTTTTCGGTTACCTTTTTATATTTGTTTTTCGAGCAACAAAATTAATGCAAAATTTGTGGAAGATAGAAATTTTGTTGACCGAGAAAAATATTGCTTTCCATTTCATGTCTATGTAAAAATTGGATGAGTGTAGATATTAAATTCATTTTTTGAAGTGTTTTAAAATACAATTTAAATTAGATACTTTTTAAAACTTAATATTGATTAACAATCGTCAACTGTAATACTTTGGTTGCAATATTTGATTCATTAAATTCTGCAAATTATCTATAGCGTGATGTCAGAATTTTAATTATCTAGTTTTCTCAACACACCTTTCCTCAAAAAGCGTTTTTGAGTCTTTGAACATTTGATTGATGGAAATGTATTTTATTGCGAAAAAACTGACATGAAATCAGGTTTCTCGTTTTTAATTTAATATTGATTAACATTTATCATAGTAATACTTTTGTTTGAATGTTTAATTCCCAAATGTTGTAAATTATCTATAGCTCGGAGCCAGAATTAGAACTGTCTATCCATTTTCTATTAAAGTTCCTGGAATTCCTCAATAAATGCTGCATAATGCCATTGAACACTTTGAAAACATGAATACACACAAAATAATACATAGTACTACTTTTTCCCATGGCAATCAAATTTCGAATTACAATTTCTTTTTGCAATCTTCTTTTTAACTTGATTGAAATACCGTGTATACCATGTTTGAACTAATATTTCAACTAAAATAGTAATATAATAGTCGTTTCAACTATAACCACACTGTGCGGAGCTATTTTGAATCTTCTCAATTTCAGTTGATTAAACTTTACTTATTTGGCTATAAAAGTTTTATAACATGTTGAAAATGAATATCTAAGTACATCAAAAACATATTATTAATAAAAGTAGTAAAAACAAAATTACCATCAGCTTATGATTTATAGGATTAATAGAAAAAGATCAAGCTTCACATTGAGAGCTTTATTTTTATTTATTTATTTTATGTAAAATCATGATCTTGTTCTTATTTTCGGAAAAAAATATTTAAGGAAATATATATTACTTTTATATTATAAATTGCGAATCACATATTAATTAATTATAAATATTTTTCAATATTACCTAAATATGACCTATCATTAAAAATTATTAATACATTTATTTTAACAAATCAGTCGAATTAATTAACACAATAATTGCACTGTTGTTATTAGATGCGAGTCGAGGGTATTCATATTAGAATAATGCCATATAACGCTATCTCACAGAATTTTAAGGAACAGATTGATTATCATTCTACAACAATAATTCAAATACTTCAGCAATTTATGAGATGGCGCTATATGACAGTGTCGGAGGGAGAGTAAAATCGCATTTTTTTGTTTGTTTCAGGAAAAGAACTTATAGGGATGAACTTAAAAAAGAGCAAAAACTTTATATATAAAATTTAATTCAAATCCTTATAACCGTTTCCGAAATACCCGAAATAAATTTTTATCTATACAAGAATTGCTCATATAAAATTATGTCTTTTAAACTCACAATGGTTTCAAGTTCTCAGCGTACAATCAATTTTCTTCAATGAATGTTTCTATAATTTAGATTTTTTCCTTCTGTTTCGTACCAAAATTACTATTCATTATTTTATTCTATGAAAAAGTGATTTTAAATGTAAATTAAATTTTGTAATGATTCTTAGGATTTCATAAAAAGATATTAGTAGTATTTCGGAAATTCTAAATCATATTGATTTTTGTAGTACAAATTATTTACACAACCGCGTTATTTCAGCACATTCTAAAAAATTCTTTGATTAATTATTTTTAATTAAGAAACTAACTATTACTTCGATCTTATAATTATTTAATTATTGGATTTTATGTTTTTCTTAATAAAATCCTATCTGAAGGAACTTTTAAAATCTCAGACTCTTAGGAATCAATTAAAAATAATTATTAAAGTCCGGTTTACTATAGAACTGACAATACTTCATTCCTAATAAGGTAATTATTCTTAATAAGGTTATTACTCTTCATTCCAAATCATTTCAGAGGCAAATTCCCTAGAGGGAGATACTTTTTTGCTTCTTATCACGGCGTTTACCTTAGACATTATCTCCATGCTAATTGAAGATTAGTATTCTAAAGTATCTAGTACTTTACAGCAAAATATAATGAATCTTAGTAGTAAGTGTCTTTATTTTTCTGAAGCTAATTGGATATTAAAGCATTAAAAGCTTCTTGTAGTTAAACGCAAAATTGAAGTGGTCTGTTTTAATTTGTTTGTAGAAAATGAGTCGACCGTTGTATTTAAAACTTTATACACTTTAAATTCTTTATTTCCAAATGAAATAATTCATGACTAAATAATTAATATCCCTGTTTAAGAGTCTCAACAGATCTTTACATTACAAGTATTCCGTTATGCTCTGTCACTATATTGCATATGCTTTTGAAAATAAAGTTGGCATATTTTCAATAAAATACAAACATTTTTATACCTTCAAAGATCCTGTATGGTATATATATATATACCATACAGAGTCTGTATAAGTATAACTGTATAGGTACATATAAGTTTGTATAGAAATAGAGAACTATATAGATGTATAATAATTTTTCACGACCATGAAAAATTATTATATACCTACACAGGATCTATATCTATATCTATACTATCAAAGAAATTGGACACACATTACACCTATCTGAGGAAAATTGGAATATTAGAACGAGAATTTCCCGTGTAATTGTTAGTTATCGCAATCTGGTAGGCATAGTAATGATATGAGATCGAATTACCACCTACCGATGACAGGTCATTCTTCATGCTTTAACGGTTGTACCTCTCAATAAAGGAATCATTGTTCTCGTTTATTGCTGTCGTGGTGTCCTGATCATTCGCTGGAACTTGAATGCTCCAAAAGTTCTTAGAAGAAAATAAAAAATTATTCCGTGCTTTACAGCAATTACATTTTTTTATCCATTTTTAGAATTAAAAAAAAAAATCTTTCGGATATCCTGTATATATCAAAGAAAGTATAAGTGAATCTTGTTATCTTCCATAATCGTTGTAGCATTATATTAGGTTCTTTATCTAAATTAGAACAGTGAATATTCAGACTGTGTGACATTGAATGCAAATTGTCTCAATTGTGAATTTGCTTAAAGTACAGGGTGGCCCAGAAGTCACTTTACATTTTGAAAATTAAATAACTTTTTTTCTATTAATATATTTCTTTTTCTCTTTTCAGAATTAAAAAATATAATCCCTGGAAATTTTTGGCATGGATAAGTTTACAACAGAACAACGAGTGAAGATAATTGAATTTTACTTTGAAAATGGACGGTCAATTGTTGCAACGCAAAGATCGTATATGCGCCATTTTAATGTTCGACATCCCCCTAGTAGGCCTGCAATAAGGAACTTAGTGACGCGTTTTCAACAGCATGGCTCTGTAAGTTTTGAAAATTTTGAAAATTAAATAACTTTTTCTTAAATGATTGTATTGACTCTGTTGCAACAATTGACCGTCCATTTTCAAAGTAAAATTCAATTATCTTCCCTCGTTGTTCTGTTGTAAACTTATCCATGCCAAAAATTTCCAGGGATTATATTTTTTAATTCTGAAAAGAGAAAAAGAAATATATTAATAGAAAAAAAGTTATTTAATTTTCAAAATGTAAAGTGATTTCTGGGTCACCCTGTATAGGATGTGTGTTTTTTAAACTGACAGCACTCAGATATCTCTGCAACTTAAAATAACAGCCTCAAACCCACCAGATTTTGTATGAAAAGTATTGACAGTATGGGAAAAAGGAATCTGCAGAAAAAGCTCAAAAAGTTGCCAATAGGGGAAAATGTGGCGCTTTTCACTTTAAGACAGTTAAAATTTTGCATAAAACACGAGAGAAAATTGCAAAATCCGATAACATAGACAACACCAGCACCAGTATTTTGAGTTATAAAGAGGAAGAGCAGCATTGAAAATCATTTCAAGTATCAGTTGATTTGTAAAATGCGTCTCGCTTTAACCCAACGTGTATTACTTGTGAAGCTATTTTATTTAAAATATACCAATGCAGCGGCCGATCTTCACGTATTTCGAAGTCGAAACAATTTACGTAAAAGACCTCTGTCAATAAATGCAATTAATCACAGAAAAAAGTGAAAATGCGAGACTTTACATAGAATACCGACTCAGATTTCCAAACAAGGATTCTCATCGTGATCAAAAACATAGGAAATAACAAACCCCATTTGCTCAGTGAATTCCTTGGTGACTACCCAAAGAATTTATATATTCTCGCTAACATTTGAACCTTTTAAAAACAAATATTTTCTATAAATTGTCGAAAAGTCATGAAATTTAATACTAAAATATCCTACAGGAAGCCAACATGCATCCTGTATTATGATCCATAATTATATTTAGTTTTGAATGACAAATAAAATTTCATTTAGATCTGGTGCCAAATTATTACATACAGCAGCCTCTAAACAAAAATGAATCAAATTCGTTCTTTATAAATAATAAGACCTTCTTGCTATTGTAATTTTATCATTACCTAGTATAAAAAAAACCTTTTTATATTATTGGAACTCTTTCTATCCTATATGATTGATACGGCATTGCCATATCTGGTTTTTGGACTAAAAAATATTAAAAAAATTTAGTAACCAACTAATCAATAAAATGCGGAAGGTTAAAGTTATAAATTTATGAAGTTCCTACAATATATTAGTTAGAAAGCGTATGCGTATCAAGAAACTGCAATTTAATCTACCAAGTCGAATTCAAAACTTGATGCAAACAGTATTGATGGAATTCTAAATTCTTGTTCAAACTAATTTAAGGAAAATTCAATTTAAAATTTTGATCAATTTAAAACTTGCTTCATGACTTCTTGAAAATCTTAAAACATAGTTTATTCATAATCAATGAACAATAACTATGATGAAATAAACATATTTAAATCCTAATCAATGAACAATAACTGATGAAATAAACATAGTTAATTCATAATCAATGAATCTTGGAACAATAATTTATTTCTAATCGCATCAATAATTCTGCAATTTTTTATATTCACCTATGCCTCCACAGGCCTTTAATTACCCATTCTGCTATTTACAATGCAATGGACATTGAAAATGCGAGCGTTAAATGGTAATATGAATGCAAAATGAGAGATTGAGGTGATCGTTGGGGAAGAAGAGGTGGACTTGCAGAACAGTTTACGGTGGAAGAAGAAAAAAAAAAAAAGATATTCCAAGTTGTCAGAGAACGGAAAAAAATAAACTGCACTAGCAAACGCATAAGATGAGCTCGATGGAAATGCTGTAAATGGAATACTAAATCCTTATCCAAAACTGATGTAGTAAACATAACCAAATTTAAAATGTTGATGGAAAACTTACTCCGAGACATCATGAAAATTTTAAAACATGAATTGAACAATAGTTCATTCCAAATCGCAGCAGTAATACTTTACTTTTTCTTCACCAATTTCTCCACAGAGTTTTCCCTAGCCATTTTTTCTACCAATTTCTCCACTTTTTTTTCTTCAACAATTTATCCGCCTCTAATTACACATTCTGTCATTTACAACGTGATGGACATTGGAAGGGAAAAAATGCCGAGCATTAAATGATGAGGAAAATGCAAAATAAGACATTCAGTGTCTAGATGTGGAAGAAGAAGTGGTTTTGCAGAAGAGTTTAAGGTAGAAGAAGAAAAAAAATCTTCCAAACTGTCAATGGACGGAAAAATTAAACTGCACTAGCGAACGAATTAGATGAGAATACAAATAAGTTACCGTGGAATGGCAGCGAAATAGAGTTTAAACCGAGAACTTATACATACGCACATTCTTTCGTAAATTGCTTTCGAATGTCGTAATTGCTTCGGCCTGATTCCTTTTTAACCTGGTTGGTGCTTTGTTAATGTTTCAGTGTTAAAAAAAACCGCTGCCTCTTTTATTGAGTTTTCAGTCGTTTTTTTCTTCAGTTTTCTCTTACTATTTATATTCATTTTTCAGGTAACAAAATTATTGAAAAATTTGTAGAAACCAAAAATGGTATGGAAAGAAGTGGAATGTGGAAAAAACATAGCTTTCTATTTCATGCCTACTTAATTACATATTTTAATTTGTTGTGATATTTAAGTGATATTGTAATTTGTAGTTTAAAAATATTAAATTCATTTTTGAAAGGATTTTAAATACATTTTTTTAAAAAAATAGATTCTAAATTTATTGTTAGTTAAAATTTGTTACGTTCAAATTTTTGCTACATTTTTTGATTCATAAATGCTTTAAATGATCTGTATCTCGATGTCAGATTATTAAGATCAATTATTAATTATCAAGATCTGTATCTCGATTTCTACCTTATTCAGTATCAAGTATCGAAATAAATAAATAAAGAAGTATCTGAACATAAATATAAGTAGGGGCAATTTAATCATAACACCCCCCCCCCCCAATGTGAGGTCTATTTTGAATCTTCTGACTTTTAGTTGTTTAAATTGAATTTCTTTTTTGGGCTCTATAAATTTTATGTAGCGTTGACTATAAATGTCTAACTACATCAAGACATATTATCAAAAATAGGAAAAACACATTTACCATAGCCAAATGCTTTCATAGAATGCCAGGAAGATATCAGCGTCAGTTTGGTATGTTTTTTTAATTGTAAAATCATGTTTTTTTCCTGAAAAAATAATTTAAAAAGGGTATAATATTTTTATATTAGAAATTACGGATCAAATACTGATTACATATGAATGTTATTCAATTTTACTTACATATGAATTGGTAATTTAAATTTAAAGAAATCACTAACGCACTTAATTGATCAGTATTAGAACTGATTAACACAATGATAGCATTGTTGTTATTGGATGTTAATCGAAATGTATTCGCATTCGGATGATGTTGTATAGTGCCACATCATTTAGGTGCACCTTAACCACCTTATTTAGCATTTTGAGGTACCAGTAGGTTATTATCCTTCTGTAAATTGCTTCCAATGTGGAAACTGCTTCATCCTGATTCTTTTTCAACCTGATTAAATCTTTGTTAATTTGTCTAAAAAAATACTGATACGTGTTCCATGAATGCAGTACTTCAATCATGCACGAGAGGGCGCTTTATTAAATCATCCAAATGAGAGTAGATAGAAAAAATCTGCAATAACAAGGTCTATAAAATGGGAGTTTTTTTTTGTCTGTATATGTAAAATCATGTATTTTTATTTTTCTATCAAAGACACCTATATCTATATGATACAAATCTTAAATAAGAAATTGATCTTAATAAAGCAAAGACTTCTCAAAATTTGATCGAAATCCTTAAAATCAAATCCGAATTATTTAAAGTTATAAGATATCTTCTAAATTCACAATGGCCTCATCTTCTCAAAATAAAATCCATTTTCTAAAATTTAAGTTTTCTTTCCTTCTGTTTTATTTTTGTGTTTAATAAAAAAATTAAGAATTATCATCTTATTACATTTTATACTTATTGATGTTAAATATCAATTAAAATTTGTAATAATTCTTAAAATTTTATAAAAATTCCTGCAAAGATTTCATAAATATGAAATCATATTGATTAGTGTTATACAAAAATAACATTCCCGTTATTTCTAAGCGTTCGTAATTTTTTAAAAAAGAACTAACAGTTATTTTGATCTTATAACTACTTAATTATTGAGTTCCAAAATTATAAAAAAATCTATCTGAAATTCACTTTTGAAATCTCAGAATTTAATATTTTAATTGATTCGTAAAAATCCATTGTACTATAAAAATGACAATAATTCATTCTTCATAAGTTAATTATCTTAAAAATCGCTTTAAGAAAACATCCCCTAAAGGGAGATACTTTTTTGCTACTTTGCCTGGTATTTACCTTTGGTATCATTCCCACGCTAATTGAGGATTAGAGTTTTAAAGTATCCAACGCTTTACGAGAAGATATAATGAATCGTAGCAGTAAGCGTCTTTATTTTTCTAAAGCTAATTGGATAGTAAAACATTAAAAGCTTCTTCGTGTTTAACACGGTATTGAAGAAGTCAGTTTTCATTTGCTTTTAAAAAATAAATTGACTGTTGTATTCAAAAAGTCATACATTCTATATTTTTGTTGACAAGAAATAATTGATAACTGAATGATCAATACCCCTAAATATGATATTTTAATGTACAAAAGCCGTATTTACTATTCTAGATTTATGGTAACATGCCAAAGAGCAAAAATGTCTTTATGCGATATATATATCACGCGTTCAGCCCTTTTTACTAGGCAGACATCATTCATGCATTTAATTCACTGGTCCACAAATTGAAATTTAGACCTGTATCAGAGAGTAATCAAATCTGAACCGGTACCCCTAGTGGTATTACACATGGAAGGCTGTGTAACCATTTCAGATTTATACACGCGCTAGTCACCACACACACGGAGATTCTTCAACCAGCGGGTTTTGAACAAGCAACCTAAGAGCTGCAAGTCTAAAGCCCAACCAAACTATGTCTATTTTACTTTATACACTTTATACTTTATACTATTTTACTTACATATACATTGTACGTATAATATACATTGTATCATATATTTGTTATGAGGATTAGATTAATTATTTACTAATATTTTCGTTTAGATACTAAATGGTGCAAACTATTTATGGTTCCGACTTCCTGGCATAAGGGTAGCGTGTCTTCCCCGTGATCTGGGCGTCCCGGTTCGGGCATGATTTTTATTCTATGTTCTATCTATGAGTAGTATGAATGTGGAAAAAGGGGGTATGCTAGCGAATTTGAAGCATGAAGTAGCTAATTCGTACTCTGGGCTCTAGTTGGTGATACTGAAAAAACAAGGGACAATGATTTAGGCCTAAATCGCTGACAGCTTTCTGTCCGTGGTGGTATAAAGTGCTATAAGTAACAACAACAGCAACACTATTAATGAGGAAAAAGGCCCTCGATATATATATATATATAGGAATTATTAACAATTTCGAGGAGATTTTCTTTGTGCTGGTTTTTTGTGTTGGATTGGAAGATAGGTGAACAGGAACATAAGGAGAAAGATCAGTGATTGACGCCTTTGGGGCTAGGGGGATGTTCACTGCCTCTAAGAGGATGTCCACTTGTTGAATTGGTCAGTGTTATGGACGGACTTTGTTAAAGATAGCAGTCGGCATCAAAATATCCAACCGACAGCACTACGTTTAGTGATGGCCGGGTGGTCGGTTGTATACAAGAAGCGGACTGTGTGTGTAAATTAGAGCAGTAGGTATTCAGCTCGAGTGTGATTCAAGACAAGTTATTTTAAAATTGTTTCTTGTTTATATTTAGAACATTCTTTTGTTTTGTAATATTCGATTTGTTATAGTTTTATGCCTATAATTTCTTAGAAAAGTTATATGATGAATAAATGTTTCGTGATGACAATTTTTCTCATTTACTTCACTGACCGAAAGCAATTTTTGGCAGCTTTTTTTTGCAAACGCATTGTCAAATGAAATCAATGGCAAACAATCCAATCATGTTAGATTTGAAATCTGTAGCAAGAAGCTATTTAAATCACACATTTTCATGTAAAGTTTAACATACTTGGCCAAAGGTATATAAATGCAGCTTGATAATGATTTAACTTGAACTCAATGCAACTTGATAATGATGCTCATAAAAAAATCAAAAATCGCTCAGTTGCAAAATCGAAACGGCAAATCAGAGATTTTTCATCCTCGCCAGGTTTTTTTCATGCTGGTCTTTAATTACTTCCTCTGATATTTGAGTTGAGCTAGACGTGGGGAAAAAAAGACATGCGTTAAATGATGACGTGAATGCAAAATGAGTCATTCAGTTGCCTGATGTGGAAAGAAAAGTGGATTTGAAGAAAAGTTAAGGTGGAAGAAAAAAAAACTTATAGATTGTCAGCAGACTGAACAAAAAATGCACCAAGATGAGAATACTGTTACCATGGAGCGACCGTGAAATGTAGTTAAAGATAGAAACTTTTATATACATACATTCTTCCGTAAATTGCTTTCGAATGCCTGGTTGCTTTTACCTGTTTCTTTTTCTTAATTGTTCGAATCTTTGTTAACTTTTCTCTCGAAATATTTCTACCTTCTTTTGCTTTTGATTTTGCTTCCCTCTGTCTACCTTATTCATTTTTAAACAACAAAAAGGAAGCGTAAAATCAATTTTTTTTTCAAATCAAAACTTGTGTTGAAAGAGAAAACTGCAGGTTGTTGTTGATGATATTTTGGTTTTGTATTTTTTTGGCGCACGAGCCATCTCTGGCCACACTGGGCCATTCATGTGGTGAAAAAGAGGTTAAATATTTTTTTAAAATTTAAATAAATGAATGGCTGCTTGAAAGCAGAACAAAATAGTTAAAAAACACTGGAAACAGTAGCACATGATTATGTATTTAAAATAAAAAAAAATTAAAAGTTTAAGCAATCGAAGCATTTAAATGCATGGTAAAAATTTCATAGCATACAAAAATTTAAAACTCTTTGGATGGTGGTTCTCTCCCTATAAATCAGTGAGAGCTAAGGATGATGCGTGAAAAAACTGGTTACGATGGATATTAAAAGCTCGGCACTCGATCAAAATTAAGTGAACTGTAAAACCTGTGTGACATATAGGGCATATGAGTGCTCTGTCACCTATTAGTAGATGCTTGGGAGTGAATCGAGTATGCCCTATGGGAAGGCGTATTAATATTACATCATTCCTACGCACAAGTAAGACTGATCACAAACTACATTAAAAACTGTAGAAAATTAAAGTATTGCCATTTAAGTCAATTAAAGGCTTAGATGAAAATCAAGAAAAAAATATTATTGTATTTTTGGAAATTTTTTAAAATAAATTTTGTTAATCGTAAATTAATATTTATTTTTAAGTATTAATATTATTATTTATTATTACATTTACTATTTATTGTTAACATTTATTATTTATTATTAACATTAACATCGTTCTTTTTTATAAGTTTTAAAATTGCCTTTATATAAAAATGTCCACAATTTCTCTTTCTATTTTCTATACCATATACAGCTTTATAAATAATTCATTGAATAGATTCTATATATTCTATACTAATATAAATTCTATACTATAGAATATAATATCATGATACATTCTTATTAAAAATGGTAAAATTTTTATCTTAAGATTAAAAACAACCCGATTTAATTTAATAAACGACTTCAAATTGAAAAATGAATGTAGTTTATTACAGGAAGTGGTATAAAAAGAATGAAGTCGTGTCTGATTTTCCTTTTTAATTGAAAAAAGTAACGCTAGTATAAAAAAACCTCTACATACCTTTGTGAAACATTATCTACTAAGTTCTAATAGAAATTCAAATTTATTAAATGTAATCCTGTTAAAAATATCATTTCCATATATTTTCAATATTCCATATATTTTTTTCCAATATTCCACAATCCATAGATTTGAAAGCTGGAGCATCTTTTAACTTTTCATAATCAAAGAAAGTGTTAAATAATTTTTAGTAACGGTGTAATAAGGAGCTGATTTTACTCAAAAAATTGCCATGTATAAACCAAAAAGTTACTCATTAGTGTTGCCACAAACCTGTATGAAATAAAAGTAGAATTGACAAATAATCTTGTTTTACACTCCTTTGCTGTTAATTTGGTGTTAATTAAAGTTTTTCCTTTCTTTTTTTATTGCTTTATCACCATCAAATGCATTAGAAATTCTTATCCAAATCCTAATAATTTTCATTAAATCCCAATAACACTGGCAAAACAAAACTAAAATAACATAGGTCAGGTGACTACCAAGAAACTTAATGACTTTTTTTTTACTTGTTAATGTTTGTTTCAATTCATATGGTTTTGAGATAGCTTCATCCTAATTAGGGCCCTTTGAAATGCATTTGTATACGTATACTTAACATGACTGCAATAATCAGCAATCTAATAACTACAGTGCAAACACCTCTAACCATTCAGTCCGAATTATTGGTGGCCCACAGAGATCATCCGAAACATGCAAATAGGCTACCACTGGAATGATTAGACGTCTCTCAACATCCGGAATGTATAAAGGTAACTGTGGAATAAATTTGAATTATAATTCGGTCTATGGTGTTCTCATTGATAAGGGAAGAACTGATTGAATCCCGAAATCATGCTAACCCTGTATATCAATATATTGATATACTTATAATATGAAAGTTATAATCAATCATATATATGAAATATTAAATTATTTTAAATAACGAATGGTCTGTTAAAAGTGACCTTTATAGTTGTATGGAGAAAGTGAATGAAATGATGGTTAGATTCAAACAACAGAAAATAATGTCTGCTGAAAATGTTATTTGTTAGCAATTACCACTCAGTCACTTTTTTTGGGTATTAAGATGTTGGGACTTTTTTTTCTTATAATTCATCTGTAGAAATGTTAGGGTACAAATGTTTAAAGTCTGTCTTTCATTATAGGAGTTGATTCTTGCCCCCTTGGTGGTTTCAGAAACTGTATGATTTCAGGTACTCCTTCTTATATACAGCCGACCTACTTGTCACCACTGAACGTAGCAGTATCAACAGGATTTGTTGTGGTCGACTGCTTTCAAGCACCACCCTCCCTATTGATATTCGAACTTCCTCTTTACAAAGGGAGTCCTACCGTAGCGATGAAAGCTCTTAATTCCTTTAATGGTCAATTTTAATTCAAGCCAATGATGTTGCAGCATCCGGTCATTCAGATTTAACCTTGTACCTTGATCCACTGGGAGCATATCATTATTGAGGAAGAGGCAAGGTGATTGGTCCTCCTTACCCTTGTGGGTATACTATTGGGTTAGGGTTGGCTACCTCCCTTCAATCACGGAACTGACTTCTTTATGGAAGGGTCGTACCGTGACCGATGATGGGTTCTTATGACTGCTACAGTCCAGTTGTTCAAGTTTTTCCATGTCCTTCGGTTGAAACAGAATGCTCAGTATATGATAACATCGTGCTTTTTGGTGAGACGGAGTAACTATCTATGGTTATACGGGGTTATATGGTTTGTCTAATCCAAACATTTGTTCAAAAATGTTTTGGCACGAAATAATTTTACTAAAAGTCACATTTCCAAAGATAAATTTTGATTAGGAGAACTGGTGGACAGAATTCTTAAAAATATATATTAAATTGAGAAAAACGCATGCATATAAATGTTAAATATCAAAAGCTTTTCAACAGTAGCTCTGGAGTCCGAGTCAGTTTGAATTCGTTTTCTACATTCCAATTTAGGAAGAACAATGCTCAATTTATATACATATATAGTGTATTTCAAAGTATACTAATTTATGGATATTATTTATTGCATAGCAATTTTTATTCATATATATTGCAGGTCATAGTATACTAATTTATATATATATTATTTATTACATATCAATTTATATACATATATAGTGTAGCATATTTATATACAAGTGTAGCTCAATATGTATATATGTGATAATATTTTAAAATCTAATTTAAACTGAGTTACTTTCCTAACTTTTAGTTCAAATTAGTCCATATGAATTTCATTTTAAAATATTATCTTATTTCTTGATCTCATTTCCCCTTTTCTTATTTAATTATATATATATATGTGTGTGTGTATGTGTGAAATTAAAATTTACTCACCTGATTACGAAGATTAATTTGAATCTGACGCAAAGAAAGCAGACCCCAAAGACTATTTTAACCATTTTAATGTAACACTTAAAGACTGGGACGAATTATAAGAATACAGAATGAGCGGCTGCATTGAATACAAAAGTACAGATCTCAGATAAAAATATTCGTAAATAACTTCAATTTATCCCTCTTTAAAAACTCTTCTTCACGAACGAAACTCACTCCCCTCTTTCAGAAACTTCAACAAACATCACCAAATATGTTACAAATTAATTTTAAATTATCTTCCACTTTACTCATTTGTTTGGGTTTTTATGGCGTAAGAGCCATGATGTTTACCATACTGCTACAGCCATTTTGCTAAAGAGTTCTCATAAACAATATGATCTTTTGCCTTTTTGCCTCTGCTAATTTAGTCTGGAACTCCTACTTCCCCCTATTTTCTGCAGTCTTCGACATTAACTAGAAGACATTGCCGTACCTTGATGTTAATATTAATGCGGAAACAGCTGCGATGTCACCTTCTCAAGCATTCTAATTATGCTTCCTGACTTCAAATGACGGTTTCTGAGGTATTTAAGAAGACACTTCCCACTACCCCATTCTCGGATGATGCTAACAAAGATCGAGATTATTCTTTCCGTTCTAACACCTATGGCCTTCCGCTTCTCTATGGTAGTGTTTTCTAGCATGGGATCTCTTGACTGTAACATTGACTAATTATGTTTGCTTTCGTATTTTGCATTCATTAACCTTTCCATTATCATAAAATATGAAATATTTTTTGATATTAAGTATAAATAAATTTTTCAATCATCAAAAACTTTTGTAGAAATCCTTAAAATTTCTTAAAATTCTAAAGGGCTCTGATTTCTTATACAAAATTTACATCAGCAATCACATCTTTTAAGAGAAAACCAATAACTTATTTAATAAATATTTTAAAAACATGTCCACTTATCGAATTTTATGTTTATCATAATAAATACTCTCTCAAAGAAATTTTAAAATCTCAGATATAATTAATCAATTCACATAAGATCGGTTTGTTGCAGAAATGGCAATATCTCATTCTCCATGCGTTAATTATACGGAAAAATCACTTCAGAACAAATCAGCCTTTGAAGAAAAAGGATTTTTTTCCCTATTTTTCAGGGTATTGATCATTGGTATTATTTCCATCCTAATTGGAAATTAGAATTTCAAAGTAACCAACTCTTTACAGCTAGAAATAATGAATTGGAGTAGTTAGTGTTGTTATTTTTCCAGAGCCAATTAGAGATTAAAGTATTTAAAGCATCTTGAAGTTAAATAAGATCTTGAAATAAGATCTTACGTTCCTTTTACTTTTAAAAAGTAAAAACGAATCTCCACTTTCAAAAGAGAATTTTCTACATTTTTGTTTTTGATAAATATTAAATACCGGAAAATAATATATAACTACTTGCTATTTTGGAAATAGAAAGTCTTCAGCAGTTCCATATTTATGATAGCAAAATTTTCTTGTATTTATAGCACATGTTTTGTATATTTTAATGATTACTTCGATTATTTATACATATTTTTCTTTTCGAGGCTGTTGTTTCCTCAATCTTTAAACAAAAATCTCTAAATGAAAAGGAAATAATCGTTTTTCTTGTAATATTGTATAATATCGTAGTATATTGTTGAACAGTATTGCTCCATGTAATACTACATGTTGTGCTATCTGGGATCGTAGTCTTATAAAGTTAAGTTTCAAAGTAGAAAGGAAATTAACATTTTCCATTCAACATAAGAATTAATTGACATGTTTATTTTCTCAATAATGTATAAAAGTGTTTCTTTTTTAATCGTTATTTCAATATATACTAACAACTAAAGTTTAATACATTTTATTGCGAGAATGTTTGATAAAAAAAATCCTGCTCATTTATATGAAGTACCTTTTACAAATAAAAATAATCTTTGTTTTAAAGCTTCTAGAATATGATTTTGGGTTTGTAGAAGGAGTTTAAAAGAAGTGTTTATTTTAGTTATTTAAATTTTCATCACTTTGGAATATATAATAAAGACTCATAATATAAAAAAGAACAAAAAATGTTGAAAAAATAAAGCGATTTTTTTCAAATGTTGTATTACTTTTGCATGAATGTACACTTGTATGTTTCACATTTACAATAGTTTTTCAAACATTTTCAAATCATTTTTTTAAAAAAGGTTAATTTTTTTTTACTTTGGTAAATAAATTAGGTATCCTTTTATTATAAAGGGTAAATGTTAAGCTCTAAAGCGAAAAGAGATTAGCTTGGTAAGGATCAGAAAAGGAAAATATAAAAAAGGGAACTTTAAAATTAATTTAAGAATGCAAAGTCCGATAAATTAATTGAATATATAAGCAAAATGTGCAATAAATATTTATTTTTTATACGTTTATAATACAAACTGAAAAAGATGAAGCGAAATGAAATATTTTTCAAAAAAAAGTTAATAGTTAATATTAGTTCCTGTAGATTAATCAGTCTGTACTCGACGAAATGTATTTTAGACTTAAATCTTAGAATTTAGCATTAAATCCAAATGTATGTTAGCATTAAATAATGAAAGGGCTATTACAAAGGGCGTCTGAGATACCTGGATGACATTGAGACTTTCCTTCTCTCATTAGTTAAGTGAAATTGATTCAATACTCATGTATGTGGCTCATTTATTAAATTCACTCAAAGGTAGATTTCCTTAGAACTCGTTCAGGATGTTCGAGCACATATTTTCTCATAGAAATTAGCTACTGAGAAATTGTATGTAGATGGATAGTCATTGTGATTTTTGAGTTAAGGATATAAAACTCTTTTCACTCAGGTGTTTTTAGTAATTTGAGGTATCTGAATTCGAGTAATCTTCGAATATTCGAAAATAAGTATATTCCAGATGAAGCAACGATAATTTCTTATTTTAATCTTTTTTTATTTGAAATTAAAAATCATCAACAGATATTTGATTGTCTATGAAATCCTACAACACAAAGTCCAGTGTAAGCAATTATGTCAGAAGATCGATTCGGTGAAGATATTTAGCCCTACAAGAGCAATTTAACGTTTAGGAACGTTAAAGGAGCAGATTAGCGTATTTGATCGAACAATTCCTGAATAAGATGCCTCTTACGAGATGAAGCACTGTCCATTTTAGTTAGACTATTCCATATTTCCACGCTTGGTAGTAACGCTTTAAATCTGAATAATATGAAATTCAAGACAATTCGCTGTATACCAACATCACTCACTTTGTTTGCAGAAAATTACGAACAAATTGCAGCAATATTTTAAAGACTATACCAAATAATATGTTTAAGTCCCGTCTTTAAAGGATAAGTAACATAAAGCCCAGTGAAAGCAATTATGTCAGATGATAGACTAGGTGAAGATATTTAGTCATACAAGAGCAATTTAACGTTTAGGGCATTAAAGGAACATATTAACGTATTTCACCGAACAATTCCTGCATAAGATGTCTCCAGTGAGATGAACTGTGTAGTAGGAATTCCAAGTTTCTACACTTGGTAGTAAAGCTTTGAATATGAATAAAGTGAAACTCAAGGAAGTCCCACTATATATAGCACCATTAATAGCTTTGATCGCAGAACAGTACGGACAAATTGGAGCAATATTTTAAAGACTACACCAAATAACATGTTTAAGTATCGTCTATAAAGGATGAGTATTAACATACTTTTATTATAGAGATAATATTATATTAAAGCAATGAGCAATCATAGAAAGACAAATATCTTCGGTGTTTTACAGTAACTTCATTTTATTTATTTATTTATTCTATTCTATTTATTCATTATTAGAATTTAAAAAAAGTCTATAGAAGATCCTGTAAATGTCAGAAAAAATACAAGAATACATGTAATGTTCCATAACCATTATGGCCTCATAATAAGCTTTTTAAATTAGAGAGTAGATATTCAAATCCTGTGCGATTTCATCTTGCTTCATATTTTTGAATATAAGTATAATTTCTTTATATTTATGTCTAATATTCCTCTTTTTATGTAATCCTATTATAATAAATGATTTATAGCTCATTTGATGTCTATGATTCAAAAGCCTTAAGATAACAGTTTTCTTCAATTGTTTTATTGACATCAAGCACTCTTTCCTACGCTTTTTAAAAAAGTAATTGAAAATAAATCAATTACGTTCGATTCCTAAAGTGATATAAATTATTCATTTGGGATTATAATTCCTTATCCGTAAAAGGCCAAACAGAATTAAATATCCAGATTTTTGCGGTAGCAAAATATTTGGTCAGTAACTTTTTCCAAGACAACTTGATAGTAATATCCTTAAAAAGAAACAATATTTCACTATAGTACAGTCAAAGTTGCAGTCAGGAATTTTTTTCCTCGCCTTTTCTTTTACAGATCTTTAATTATCTTCTCTACTCTTTGAATTGCACAAGACGTGGGGGAAAGACGTGCGTTAAATGATGACGTGAATGTAAAATGAGACATTCAATTGCTTGATGTGGAAGAAGAGATGGGTTTAAAGAAGAGTTAAGATGAAAGAAAAAAATTCTTGTCATCAGCCTGAGAAAGAAAAATGCACCAGTGAGCAAATAGGATGAGAATACAAATAAGTAACCGTGGAATGGCAGCGAACATTGATTCACATATACATTCCACTGTAAATCGCTTTCGAATGCCGTGATTGCTTCTGTTTGCATATTTTTCGGTTTCGTTGAATCTTTCTTTACGTTCCCTTGGAAAACCTTTTGCATTTTTTTATATTGTCTTCTTCTGTTAAACTCTACTTTATCAAAAGCAGCAAAATTAGGTTTTTTTAAGCAATAACGGCGCAAAAAATTGCACTATTCCGTTTAATAAATCAATTAAACTCTTAAAATCAATTAAATTTAGTTTAAATTCAATTTTCATATTTAATTTTGACTCACATTCGTAATTTTCGTCGAATAATTTTTGATTAATTTAAAATTAATTCAATTTTATAAATTAAATCTTTTAAAACTGTTGTTGATTTAGATTTAAACAAAAAGTAGATATATTTTAGTCGAATATTTTTTAGAAGTGAATTTGATACTTGTATATAGAATAAAACATAAAATCCAAATACATATTTTTACAAAATGCGGTAAATAAAGTTATGAGAGGTATTTCGATTTAATGCTAAATAGGGTTGCCACTGGAAAAATTATTAAGTATTTAAAATACACTGAGACGACAAAAGACATTATCTGCCATCTAATAATATGACAGGCCTCCTTTTAATCACTGAAATGCAACAGCATCTATTTAGCACTGATTCAACAAGTTGCTAGAATCCCCCTTCAGAAATATTGCCTCATGCTTCCTATATAGACGTTCTATAATTGAAAAATCTAAGTAACGAATTTTATTCACATCGCTCTCATCATTTTTGAAGTAATCATGCTAATTTATACTCGACCAGCCAGAAACAAAGACTTCCTTCTAAATAGATTTTGCTAAAAAGTTGATTGAAGTTTATACATTTAGTACAAATATAAAATACAAAATTTTGCATGTCTTGATCAAAAGCTTTCTCAATTGTCTTTGACACAAATGGGTAGACAGAAAAACAATTTATAAAAATGTTTTTTACGAGAGCAGGTCTGTTTAACTCTTAACTGGGGGGCGTGCGGTCTAAGAGACAGCTAGCGATGAACTTTCGGTCATTCTTATTATTTTTTTAGTTCAATCGAATGGATTGACCCTGTAGTTTCATGTATTGTGACCTTCAATACACCTGCACTTTTCCAATCGATTTCAGGGAATGCTTTTAAAAATAATTCAGTTATTTCTTTGAAAGTGGTTTCTATGACCGCACCTCCCTCTAATTGTCTCAGTAATAAACAAGGCTTAGCTGAAGGCTTTGAAACTTGGAACCCGAAATATCATCCAACTTGCTTATTCTATAATGAAGCAATGCTCCAGATACCTTTAAATGAAGCAGAAAGTGATTTTAGCGACAATTGTACAGAAGAGTTTTTCGATGAAAGTTCATATTCCAGTGATTTTGATATGCATGCTCAAACATAATTAATTTTTCCTGTGACAATGTATTTTGAAAAATTTATACTAATATATATATATATATATATATATATATATATATATATATATATATATATATATACGCACAAAAATTATAAGTTGACTTTTAATCTAGTTCTTAATCGGTACGTTTAAAATGGCCTAGAAAACCGTGCCATGAAAATCACACAAACAAATTTTAAAAAAGGCAAATTTTGCCCTCCACAATTTTTATTTTTTATTTTTCATACAAATGGGGAATTTTATATTATATTTTTCCATACACCTCTATATATTGTAAAAATAGATATGATTTAAAAAGTATAAAGTAATATGTTTTTTTCAAGACTACTATTATTGTAACATGCAATTTGAAAAGAAAATGCATGTTCCAACGCATTTATTTTTTTCAATGATAATATATTTAAAATATTTAAAACATATTTGTATGTCCAGAAAAATATCTGTAAAATATATTAGCAATTTTCATACTAACACATTCATTGAAAATTTAATTTGAAGGGAATTAATTTAATTAAGGGTTAAATCTCGACGAAATATTCTCCAGTTCAAATTTTATGACAATTACAATACTTGGTATGCAAGAAAGTAAATAACTGAAGGCCCGTTTCCCACCATCGTGACATAATTCCTTTTCAATAAATAAAAACAGTGATTATTGATATATTAAAAACGAAATATTATTTTGAATAATTATTTTATGTAATCCTAAGCTCACCCTCTATATTGCGCAATAAACTGTATAATTGAATGACATAACTCAGTGTTATTTGCTAATTTAAAAAATCCATTTTGAAAAGGTTAAGTTCGATTATAGAGAGATAATTTTGTTCTCCATATTATGTGCTCCACCCTACATCTTAATTTTATTTTATGTTCTTCGCAAATATTTTTTTTATTACAAAAACATTAATCAGTAAAAAAAATTATTATAGTTCAATATTTTCTAATTGGCTTACAAATTCATTAAAATGACAAAACTCAAATATTCATAGAATAATTGAATTTCTAATTCTTAAAGTTAGTTATCTCCTTTATTTAACAACTAGCTAGTACCGGCGCGTTGCTGCTGCAGAATAAATTTTTATTCATAAAGATTACATATTCAATAAATTTAATATACTTTAACCATCCCGTAAATGCAAGTAACAATCAGTCAAAGTTTGATTGGATTCGGATAGTCAAAGTTTTATCGGATTCGGTAGGACAGTGCGTTAGAGACATACAGACAAACATTCATTTTTATTTATATAAATAATCAAATTGCCCTATATTGCCCTAATTTGTGAAATATTAATTATAAATAATTTTTCAATAATTGGCCAATTTGTCTTCTTAAGATTAGAAACTTTTCATCAAAATTGTAAATTATATCGATTCTTGTTATTCACAAATTGTACTAACATCCAGAATTCTTGGAAATGCTTTAATTAATACTTTCTCATAATGAATGAATGCATGAAGTGCTTATTCTTGGAACTACTTTAACTGAGCCCTTTGTAAAATGAACCCCTTAACTATCTGTATATCGAATTTCACAAAAATCATATTAAATCACTATTTCAAGGAAGTTTCAAATTCTAGGAGTCCAATAGTTCTCCGACCAATTCGTCGAAGGCTGGTATACTGTAGAAATGACAACAACAAATTTTCATAGAATCAATTAATTTCAAAAATCTCTTTAAAACTCAAAACTGTCATCAAGTATATTATTTGTTATTTCATACATTATTTATCATTGTTAACATTTCCATTATATGTGAAAATAAGAATTTTAGAATGAAAAAATTCTTTACAGCATCTCTCTTAAGATTCATTGAATAAAAGGAGCTGCATCTAATGTTCATATTTTCCAAGAACGAATTAAATATAAACACATTAAAAGTTTGTTTATTTTATATAAAATATTGAAGAGACAAATTTTTGTCTATTTTGAAAAATTAGAAACGAATGCCTGATTCAGATATGACTTATTCCGAATTTTTTATTTTTTTTAAATATGAATATTACAACCTTTCCGCTACAGCAACACTTTCGGGAACTATGATTGAGCCGTAAAGGACATTACCGGATACGATACAACCCTTCCCAAAAGAAGTACGTCCTGTCATCATTGGAAGGAGTCGTACCCCTACCTTTTTGGGTACTTTTCAAAGTGATAAGAACCAATCGTTGTGCCATAAACTTCCCTTAACTCATTAGCTTCTCATAACCCCCCAGGGTGGATTTGGTGAAGGTTAAACCATTTGGAACAGAATGCTTTTCCAATAGTATGACATGAAATTTGGAAAATTGTAGTCTCAGGCATCATCCTCGTCAGGTAACTCAGATCAAATTCACGAGTTATATCTTAAAACAGCCTTCTTACAATTTTTGGTACAGAAACATAGCTGTGCTGTTGTAATTAAAATGGAGATGAATCTATAATGTTTTACTGAAATTAGTTAATATTTTAAGGTTTCTACGTCATATCTTGGATATAAACCATAATACAAGAAAACAAACCAAGAAATTCTGCATTGAACAGCAATAATTTACGTTTTATTTCACCTTTCTCCTTTATTATCACTGTGAAATGGGATACTTTATAAACTTTCATTATGATTGAATTAAAAATAATTGGCGAGTTTCAGGAACAGTTATTAAATTTTACCAGCGGGTGACCGAGCTCCACTCGGAGAAAACAGGTATCGAAGCTAACTCGAAGATTTAAATTTTCAATTGTGATTTATCAAAACAATACATGCCATAAGAAAATTTGTGAAGCCATTGGTGAAAAGATAACCGGTTAAAGTGTACCATTGTAAACTATTCTAACTAAAGTTAGAGTTTGGAAAGGGAACTATTCTATACAAAGGTAAAGTAAAGGTAAAGATTGAAGTGTGTTGAAGTTCAATATTTTTGACAAATTTATTTAGAAAAACCAAACATATATACATACATAAGAAACATATTATAAACCTATAACAGCATAAATATAAAACTTTGTTAGTTCGCCATATTGGCTATAGATGGCAGCACGTTACCGCTTGAAACCTATTAGCCATTATGGCGAACTAATAAAATTTGAAAATATCCTATCTGTAACTCCGAACTGCTCAACCGTAGCGCTTCAAAACCGGCGCCAATCGATTCCTCGTGGCCAAAAACCCCAGACCCCCAAGTTTACCGGAGTTTATTAATTCTGGGGCGATTTTCGACTTGGCAACCATTCCTCGTATTATAGTATTAGATAAGTTCCACATTTTACAAGATAAAACAAACGCGAGCAGAAAATTACTCTAAGAATGCAATCTAATAATGACCTCAAGAAAGATCATAGGAAATATATGATGTTAATAAGATAACGTCATCTGTTGTAAGAAAAGAGAAGATAGAAGACTTGAGTTACCTCTACATTATTCATGTTTTAAATAATAACATCTTTCTGGGATATTTTTATATTTTAGATTTAAAGCTTGAGAAATGTGCTACTTTACCATTGTGACTTAGTAATATAATTTCTATTAACACAGCAAAAAGTATTGCGATAGTATCTTATAGAAGATAAAGTTTCTTAGAATTGTTTAATTTCTTTGTTTATTTCTCCTTTCTGGGGAAAGGCGTACATTTTTTGAAATAGGTATTTATACATATTTTTAATTCTGGAATATCTTTAAGACATATAGAACTAACAAATGTCTTGATTTTAGATGACAGCTATAACATTTTTCTTACTTAGGTTTAGGAAATTCAGATGGCAATATTGTCCATGCAATGAAACATGAAACTGCAAAAGAATCAATCTGTATTTATTTAACATTCGACACAAATGATAGATTTAGAAATCCTTCTCAAACAGAAAACTTAAACATAATAAATCACAAACGATTATGGAAAGCTTAAAATACCTGGGCAATGGTATTTCTACAATAAGATGATGAAACATTCTAAAAAAGGACGACTACGTTAAAAACACTGCTTATCGGCCACATGGACGAATTTTTATTTAATTGTCCTTTCTTGTTGTTTAATCTTTCCTCTTTCCAAAACAGTTTGTCTTTTCTAGGATAAGGAAGGCCTGACCTATTATCCAGGGTCACATATGTTTTCAGCTAAAATTTGTCTTTAACTTCAAATTTCTGAACACTTTAATGTTAATAAAAATTCCCCACCGTTCACATGAAATCTCAAAAACTAAGTGAGACATTGACATAAAACTTTCAGCGTGTGTTTTAAATTATACGGGCAATGGAAGGAACCAAAAGTTTTAGAATTGGTGAAATACTTTTCATTTATATAGTTTTTAGAAAAATTAAGTTGTGAATTTATGGAGAAAATGTATATATACATATATTTTTACTCATAACGTCTTTGCATCTGAAAATTTTTTTAGATTTTTCGTCATTTCATTCATCATTGTATTCTATACACATGTGTACTAAGAAAAATAGGATTTCTGCATTACCATTTTGTGTAGAATGCTAACCGTTTTGGTTAAATTTCATTAAAAGGTACTAAACCTTTTCCTATTTCTCAAAATATAATCTATTTTTAAACAATTTTGTTGTATTTATAGTGTTTTGTGTCATAATTGCCAATACATCTAAAATCCGTAATTTTAAAAAGTTTTTTAAAAAAATTCAATCTCAAAAATTTTGTATGTAGTCAAATACCAAAAATTATTTTTCCCAATAGTGCAGTTACGTTGACTTACCAGAAATTTTTGTTCTGACTGTTTTTTCTAAAGGTCTAAGATTACCTTTGCTGTTGTTTGAAATGAGCAAGATCTAGGAATTAAAAAATCGAGAGTTAAATGATGATGTGAATGCAAAATGAGACATTCAGTTGCTCGATGTGGAAGAAGAGGTGGATTTCCAGAAGAGTTTAATGTGGGAAAAAAAGATCATTTAAGTTGTCATCACACTAAAAGAAAAAAAAAAGAAACTGCGCCAGCGGACGAATAAGACGGGAATACAAATAAGTTGCCGTGGAATGGCATCGGAAGAGAGTTAAAGCCAGAAACGTACATTTATATGCGTACATTCTTCTGTAAATTACTTTCGAATGGTGTGATTTGCTTTGGCTTGCTTCGTTTTCGGCTTGGTTGATTCTTTATTAACGTTTGCGTGAAAAAAATGTAGTTTTTTTTTTTCTCTTTCGATATTTTTTAAAAATCCTGTTCGTTTTTCGAACAGCTAGGAAAACGCAATTGCGAAGTTGAAGAAGGAAATTTCGGCATTCCATTTCATACCAAATTACATCTCGGACGCTTTTTAAAAGCTAAATTCTATTCATGATAGTATTTAAAAGCATCATTTAAGAAAAACAATTTTCAAATCTCAATAGGATTATGCTGTTTATAAAATTGCTTAGATTAAATAATTGAATAACTCGAAAAGTGTTAATAAACTTTCTTTTTTAGTTTTATACCAGAGTTAAAGAGAAAAAGTAGAATCATAAGAAGGATACTATTATAAAATGATATATTTTTCAATTAAATTCTTTAAAAAATAACATGTTATATTTTAAAGTATCCGACTAGATTCGAAGGAAAATTTTTGAAAAAAAATATTTTTTAAGAAATATTTTAAATCATGGTTTTTCGATGTATTGTCAATTATAATACAAAAAACTATTAATACAACAACATTATTTTGAGAAATAAGAAAATTTCTTGTAAATTTTAACAAAATGATTAATACTCAACTCAAAATTATAATACAGCAATCCTATTTTTCCTTGCACACAAGTTATGAAATATATTAATAGATGAAATCAATGAAAATCGAAGAAAAATTCAAATATGCAAATAAGGTACAGGGAAAAATATAAGTATATAAGCATTTTTTCCATAAATTTACAACTTAATTTTTTTTTAAAAAAACCTATAAATGAAAAAGTAGTTCACCAACAACAAAAGTTTTAGTTCATTTCATTGCCCATATGATTTAAAAACACACAATGAAATTTTTATGTAAATACCTCAATTAATTTTTGAGATATCGGGTTAACGGTAGAGAATTTTTATGAAAATTAAAGTTTTGGGAGAAGTTAAAGACAAATTTTAGCTGAAAAATATATAATCCTGGATGATAGGTCTGGTCTTCATTTTCCTAGAAAAGATAAACTGTTTCGGAAAGAGGGAAGTCTGAACATGAGAAATAACAATAAAAAAACCGCTAATGTTGTCGATAACCGGAGTTTTTAATGTAGTCCGATACTTCAAGAAAATAATTCAAAAATACAACAACATTTAATGTAATTAATAATATGTTTATAATTGTGCTAAAAGTTAAATGAAATAAATAATCTTATAATACATTTTTGTAATTTGTCTTAAGTCACAAAAAACGATTCAAATTAAACTTATATATGGTTTCATAAACATAAGTAAAAAAACATTTTCATTGAATTTAAAGGAAAAGTCCGAGATCAAACCTTCAAAAAGTAAATATTTTTGCAGAGCAAATTTATTTCATTTTTTGAATTCAAGTCTAAATTATAAAAGCTGCCATAATATTGTGCATTTAAAAAGTTTGACTGTTGAAACTTTATTTCATCCAATAACTTTCAAGAATTTATTACTATTAAATTTTAAAAAAATAGAAGGATATTTAAATATTTGAAAATCGTATTGTTTTTTGAAATACTCTAAATTACGGTAAAAATGTTTTTTCCGATAGAGGTTATTTTGGGAATGTATTAAAATTTCAATTAATATAAAACTAATCAGAAAGTCTAAATAATGACCTTACTACCCAATAATTGAATAGCTTTTAAATTTTGTATTATTAATATATTGTATATCTTTCACTGCGTTTCAAAGACTTTGAAATTAAGCATGATATATTTGATAATATTTATGCTAGCCTAAGAACAAAAACGAGTTTCTCCATTAAATAACCACAACCGCTTCCTTTCATCTTTTCATACTGTTGTTATTTATATTTTGAATAGTAAAATATTTCTCAGATTTTCATACTTTCTATTGAATGTTTGGGGATCTTATTTTTGTGGTTTAGTAGTATAATTTCTGCTGAAAGAGCAAAAAGTTTTGCGATCGTGCCATAATAAAGGTAAGGTTTATTAAACTTTATTATTGTTGTATTTATTATTATTGTTTCATTTTTGTGTGTGTTTATTTGCCATTTTCTTAGGTACGTTGATTTGTTCCAAAATAGTAATTTATAGATCATTTCAATCCTGAGATTTTTTAGAAGACAATTAAGTAAAGTTCAGGAAACAGTTGTTTCAATTTTTCTTAGTATGTGATATCCGTATGGCAATATTGTACAGACATTGAGAAATGAAAGTAACTGCATCCGAATCAATGAAACTGGATTTAAAATTCGACACAAACGATATATTTGGAATTTTAACTCCTTGTCAGACAGAAAAATTAGACATGATAAGTCACCAAAGATTATGGAAAGTTTTAAATATTTGACCGATGGTATTGCCAATAAAAGTAGTAAAAACATCCTAAAAATTATATATTTTTTAATTTTCTATTGTGCAGAAACAGCAACCATTCAGATATCTTTATTGTTTCTTCTGAAGATCTTAGATTACCTTTTCTGTTGTTCGAAATGAACGAAGTGTAAGGATAAAAAAGAAAAAAGACGAGCGTTAAATGATGATGCGAATGCAAAATGAGACATTCAGTGGTTCGATGTGGAAGAAGAGGTGGATTTGCAGAAGTGTTTAAGGTGGGAAAAAAAGATCTTTCAAGTTGTCAGCGCACCAAAAGGAAAAAAAAAAAAAAAGAAACTGCGCCAGCGGACGAATAAGACGGGAATACAAATAAGTTGCCGTGGAATGGCATCGGAAGAAAGTTAAAGCCAGAAACATTTATATGCATACATTCTTCTGTAAATTACTTTCGAATGCTGTGATTGCTTCGGCTTGCTGCTTTTTCGGCTTGGTTGATTCTTTGTTAACGATTCCGTGAAAAAAAATGTACTTTCTTTCGCTTTCGATCTTCTTTTCTATTTTTAAATCCGTTTTTCAAGCAGCAAAGAAAATGCAAATTCTGTTTATGGTAAGAAAATTCAGAGTTGAAGGAGAAAACTGTGGCATTCCATTTCATGCCAATTTATTCCTCTGGTGTTTTTTAAAAGTTAAATTCAATTCATGGAAGTTTCCAAAAACAAAATTTGAAATAATTAGCTTTCGAATTTTATTTTGATTAGTACTCTTAAATAAATTGCTTTCATTATTTGATTAATAAATCAAGTAACCCGAATTTTTTTTAATGTTTTAACTTAGACTTATATTTAGTTGCTCATTGAAAATTATGTATTAAAAATGGTTCTATTATGAAATTTAATTGTTTGAGATTTAATTCCTAGAAAACAGAATAAATTTTAAAAATTAATTCAATTAAGAAACACAACAATATTTAGTATAATTTATGGTATTTTTATAATCGAATTAATTACTAGAATGAATAAAAAAATTAAAGTGTAGTTTTGCGTCTTCACGTGGCTTAAGTTAAAAACGAAATTCAAATTAAATTAAATATGATCCTCTTTGAAAAAATACAAAAAGAAAACAAAAAATAATATAAAATAAAGTTGGAAATAAAATTGATATAGCTGAAAATTTTACTTTTTACTTTCAAAATTTTGTAAAAGTGTATTTAGGAAAAATGATGAATTCCTACTGGTTTTAGATCATTTGATCTAAATCAATTAATCTAAAACTAATAGGAATGCCTAAAACATTACCGTTACCTAATGAATACGAATCCAAGAATTTCATAATACCCATATAAAGGAAATATCCGTGATACAATAATGTAAATCCAAGAATTTCATAATATCGATTGATTTTTTCTTGATCTAATAGCATGTCTTTTAAGAGTTTTGTAGGATTTTTGAATTAAACATCAAATATTTGGTAAAATTTACGTTAGCTTAGGAACGTTACACTCAGTTCACAGATTAGTTGTCACGTAATAGTAATCTGTAGAAATTTGAAGATGCTGTGATTGGTAAAACAGAAGCCAATCCTTGATTCTGATTATTATTTGAAAATAAATAGTTTGAATATACAAATTGCAATTATTAGTTTTTTAACACTATATGTAAATGTATTTGAAAAACAGAACTTTAATTCACCATTATAAACAGAGCTGTAAGTTTTATGCGAATTTATTCACTGAAGTGACAAAAGTCATGGGATGACTGTTAATATCGTGTCGGTCCTCCTTTTGCCCGGCGAAGTGCAACAACTCGACGTGTCATGGAGTCCACAAATCGTTGGAAATCCTCTACAGGAATATTGAGATATGATGTCTGTATAGACGTCCATAATTGTGAAAGTGTGGATGGTGCAGGAGTTTGGGCACGAAAGGACCTTTCGATGATGTCCCATAAATGCTCAATGGGATTCATATCGGGCGATCTAGGTGGCCAGATCATGCGCTGGATTGTCCGGAATGTTCTTCAAACCAATCGTGAACAGTTCTGGCCCGGTGATATGGCGCATTGTCATCCATAAAAATCCCATCGTTGTGTGGGTACGTGAAGTCCATGAATGGCTGCAAGTGATCTGCAAGCAGCTGAACATAACCATTTCCATTAATGATCGGTTCAGTTGTAATAGAGGACCGAGTCCATGCCATGTAAAAACAGCCCACACCATTATGCAGCCACCACCAGCTTGAACAGTGCCTTGCTGACAGTTTGGGTCCATGGCTTCGTGGGGTCTGCGCCACACTCGAACTCTACCATCAGCTCGTAACAACTGAAATCGTGACTCATCTGACCACGCCACGGTTTTTCACTGGTCTAGGAACCAGTCGATATGCTCACGAGCCCAGGAGAGTCACTTCAGGCGATGTCGGGCTGTCAGTAGAGGCACTCGAGTCGGTCTTCTGTTGTCATAGCCCAAGGAAGACAAATTTCATCGCACAGTCCTATCGGACACGTCCCTCGTACGTCCCACATTGATTCCTGCAGTTATTTGACGAAGTGTTGCGTGTCTATTAACATTGACTATTCTACACAGACGTCGGCGGTCTCGGTCGTTAAGTGCAGGTGGTCGCCTACTGCGCTGTCCATGATGGGATTTGATGCCTGAAATTTCATACTCTCGGCACACTCTTGATACTGTGGATCTCGGAATGTTGAATTCACTAACGATATCCGCAATGGAATGACCCATGCGTCTAGCTCCAACTAACATTTCACGTTCAAAGTCTGTTAATTCTCGTCGTGCCGTCATAAATCACGAAAAACCTGTTCACATGAATAACTTGAACACAAATGAAAGCTCTGGAAATCGAACTGCGCATTTATACTTTTTCGCTGCGATACTACTGCCATCTGTATATTTGCATAATGCTATCCCATTACTTTTGTCACTTCAGTGTATATATAAAAAAAGAAAATTTATCTTTTCATTTTCTTATGTACAAAATGCAACAGAGAAAGTGTTGTATTTGTCAAAAATATTTATTTCGAAATAATGCCAAATTTCCTGTTATCAGATATCTCTCAATTTGAAATAAAAAACATTTGTGGAAGTATATATATGTATACGTGAGCAAGGTAATCCTAGAATGCTTTGAGCTGATTGATAAAATTTGATTTGTAGATTTAATATGAGCATTCTATACTTATTAGAATGTATGCAAGAAAGATTTGGGAAGGTACTTGGCTCTCAAAATTATGACACATATTAAAACAAATCCTGATGTTATAAATTATTGATGTATGAAATTCAGGATCTTTTACATCTTATCCTGGTGATAAATCGTGAAACGAAAAAAAAAAACCCTAAGATTTCACCAATAAATAGCAACACACACTTTTACTCGTTTTACCAATTCTTGTTATTCCTGTTTTGAATAATAAGATATTTGGGGATATTCTTATATTTTCGATTAAATGTTTGTGGATCTATTTAAAATTATCGCTGTGTTTTAGTTAGAAAAACAATTTCTGCTGACCGAACAGAAAGTTTTGCAATCGTGCCATATTGAAGATAAACTCACTAAAAATTTTGTTTTTGCGTTTTTCGGACTTTTTTGGCAGAAGCCTTATTTTCCAGAAATAGCTGATTTATAGATCTTTTCAATTCTGGGATTTCTTGAAAGACATCTAGATTTAATAAATGTCTCTAGATGAGATGACAGTTGTTGCAATTTTTCTTACTTATTCTACGAAATCCAAGTGACAACAGTATCTAGACATTGATAAATGAATGTAACTGCAACGGAATCAATCAAGCTGGATTTAAAATTCGACACAGACAATATATTTGGAATTATAATTCCTTATCAAACAAAAAATGAATCACAGAAGACTATAGAAGCTTATTTTATTTTCTTATGAAATTTTCAAAATAATCTATTAAAAATATCTAAAAAAAATAAACTTTTTAACTTTCTAATAGTATAATTGCCTTGACAATCTGAAGGTTTTTGTTCTGACTGTTTCTTTTAAAGATCTTAGATTACCTTTTCTAATGTTTGAATTGAGCAAGATGTAAGGATAAAAAAGTCGAGTGTTAAATGATGATGTGAATGCAAGATGAGACATTCAGAGGCTCGATGTAGAAGAAGAGGAGGATTTGCAGAAGGATTTGAAGTGGGTAAAAAGATCTTTGAAGTTGTCAACACTCTAAAAGAAGAAAAAAGAAACTGCACCAGCGGACGAATAAGACGGGAATACAAATAAGTTGCCGTGGACTGGCATCAGAAGAGAGTTAAAGCCAGAAACGTTTATATGCATGCATTCTTCTGTAAATTGCTTTTGAAAGCTGTGATAGCTTTCACTTCTTTCTTCTTCGGCTTCTTTGTTAACATTTCAGTAATAAAAAAATTTAGCTTATTTCGCCCTTGTGCATTTTTTTAAATCCTTTTTTCAAACAGCAAAAAAAAAAAAAAAAAAAAATGCTAATTCTATTTATGGTAAACTAATGCAAAGTTGAAGGAGAAAACTATGGTATTCCATTTCAAGACAACTTAATTTTCTGGTACTTTTTAAAAGTTAATTTCTATTCTTGGAAAATTATAAAAACAATACTTAAAAAACATATTTCTGGTATTTGATAGTGGTTTAAATTCCATATAAAACTGCGTTTGATTAAATATTTAATTAATAAATCAAATAGCTAAAAAATATGAACATGAAGGTTCTTTTTTTGTGTGTAAACTTAAACTATATTTAGAGATCCATATAAAATAGTACCTTAAAAAGGATTTTAAGATAATATGATGAAGTGCCACCTTAATCATCCAAATAGCAGAATATAATTTTTAAACAATGTTTCAATTAAAATATAACAGCATTTAAAACGGCTAATGATATTTTTATAACCAAAATAAAAAAAAACTTTAATGAAGTAAAGAAATAATCTTTTTAAGTCGGAAAAGAAATTCAAAGTAAATTTAAATATGATCGCTTAAATAAATGATAATAAAAGGAATCCCAATTATTTTAATTCAAAAGAACGATAAAAATTTTAAGAGTTACATATTTTTCGATGCCAGTTTATTTCCTTTTTTGAATTCAAAGTCAATATTATGAAAATGGCCTCCACATTTTAAGATCGTATTGTGCATTTAAATTGAGTTTTATTTGATAAAATTTCTTCCTACGAAAATTTGAAAAATTTATTAAAATTAAATTTTTAGACAATACTTTCAAATAAAATGTGTATCGCTGAAACCTAACCTTTTAAATTCTAAAATAATTTTTAAATGATTTTTGGATTAATAAAAATAATTGAATAATTATGGGAAATGTTAAAACTTCAATTTATTTACAGCTAATATAAAAATATAAGAAATTTTAAACTACCTTGCTTAATCAATCTAAATATCTACTATCCAAAAATTCAACAGCTATTAATTTTTTTTATCTTAATCACTTAGTATATTTCGAAATTACTTTGATTTTTATCTAAGCATTAATTATTTCTTAATGCTTTTGTTAGTCTGAGAAAATCGTTATGTTGCAGTGATTCTTAGAAATTTTGAAATATTGCGCATGCTCAGATATCATCATAGCAAACTAATCCTATTTAAAATAATGTAGTCCTTCGCAACCCTTATGTTACTTAAAATTTACCGTTAATTTTTTTAATAGAATATGAAAACCTTTTAATATAAAAATGCAAATACTTTCCTTTTTATTATTAGATGTAAGTATATTTTAATAATTAGATTTACTGTTCACCATTATGAACAAAATTCCAATTTCATATTAATTTACAAAAACAAATTAGCTTTATACAGTTTCTTTCACGAAATATAGCAAAGAAAAAGTATTTTATTTGTTAAAAATTTGAATTTCTAGATTTTATCGAGCTTTTAAATTTCAATTTGAGAACAAAAAAATAGAATACAAATTCAGCCTTTCTCTTATTATCATTGATTATATTTATAACTGAAAATTTTGATATCGCACATTTATAAAACAATTATTTCAACACATAGGTTCAAATGTAATCATCAAAAGGACTATTTCCTGAGTGCATTATTTGTGTTGATTATAATGGGCACTTTGACAAAAATCAATATAAATTGTTTACTCAGTGTTGTTAAAATCATTATAAACTGACATATACTGAAAATCAATATCAAAAGTGAAAACCTATTCGAAATTGAATGCCAAAAATTTGCAGCATGAGAAGATTAAACTAAAATCCTAAGAAAATTATTTATTTTGTTTTAGAGATAATATTGTAACACGTATCATACCATAAAATGATTATTTCAGCACACAATTTCAGATGTAATCATTTGAATGATTAAAAATCACAAAAAGGATTATTTCCTGAGCGTATTGTTTGTGTTAATTATAATTGACATTGTTGACAAAAAATCGATATGAACTGTTAAATGTATTGTTAAAATCAATATAAACTAACATATGCTGAAAATCAATATAAAAAGTGAAAACCTATTCGAAATTGAATGCCAAAAATTTCCAGCATGTGCAGATTAAACTAAAATGCTATGAAAATAATTTATTTTATTTTAGAGCTAGTATTTTTAAATGTTTGCATTGTTAAATATTTTTAATTTAAATCTTTTACAGTCATTGCAAAATCAACCAATTGCAAGAATTAACACAGGTTCAAGTGATTTATAATATCTCTATGCATTCTCTATTTAAATCTTTACACGAAAGAATTTTATTTGAATAATTGAATAATTTTAATCGATTGCTGTAAAAATAAAATGTCTTAACTTATCTGGAATAATTATCGTGACTGCATCTTCATTTTTTTTCAAAGTTATTGTAATAATGGAAATTAATTTTAAATGATTCTTTCTTTTCGTATATTTTGTTTATATTTTTAACTTTGCTAGTGCTTTATAAATTGAAGGAAACTCATGTGTATTATTTCTAGAAAATATCTTTTTATCTTATTTTTTTATCTTTTTATTTATGAATTCTCTAATTATCTTGAAATTCACCAAATTTTGTTTTATCGTGTCGAAACGAAATATGAGTCAAATAAAAAGTGATGAAAATTTCCAGTTAAAATCGAAAAAAATAACTTCATATCTTGTGAAAAATTTCTTTTTAGATTAATAAATTAAATTACTAATAATTCTAAAAAATAAATTTTGTTTTTGATGCCAAAAGAGTAAGTAAAGAAATATTAAAGAATTAAGTTCTGGCATTGAGTATTTATATACGGAAATTTACAAAATCCTTCACAGTAAGAGTTTTAGTCAAAATCTGCTATTGCAGTCATTGTATTGTTATTAATTTTGCTCACTGTGTTCGTGTGAGTCGAATTTATAGAGTTGTATTATCTTCAAAATCAAACTTGAAGACACAGAAAAAAATTAAGGTATCCGACTACGTTCGAAGGCAAAATTTTGAAAAATTGGATTAAAAAAAACTATTGTTTTCAGATGTATTGTCAATTATAATACAAAATGCTATAAATACAACAGTTATTTGAAAACATAATTTATTTTGAGAAACAGGAAAATTTGTAGTAAATTTTATTGAAATTTAACCAAAACGGTTAACACTTTAAACAAAATTGTAATGCAGAAATCCTATTTTTCTTTGTACACAAGCTATAGAACACAATTATGAATGATATGAAACAAAATCTAAGAAAACTTTGGAGATTCAAAGAAGTTATGGGTAAAAATATTCTTATAAATGCTTTTCTTCTAAATTCACAGCTTCATTTTTCTAAAGACACATATAAATGAAAAAATTATTTCACCAGCAATAAAACTTTTGGTTCGTTTCATTGTCCATATTAATTAAAACATACCCTGAAATTGTTCGGTAAAAACTTCTATTAGTTATCGAGATATCATGTTAGCGAGGGTGAATTTTTATGAAAATCAGGTTTGAGAAAATTGAAGTGAAAGACACATTTTAGCTGAAAGGTATGTGAGCTTAGATGATAGGCCAGGCTTCCATTTCCTAGAAAAGTTTAACTGTTTCGGAAAGAGTGAAGTCTGATCTTCAAGAAATAACAGTAAAAATAATATTCTCCAATGTGGTCAATAACCAGTTTTTTTAACGTAATTGAATACCTTAAAAATGATAAATTAAATAACGATCAAAATAAGGGTTTTAAATTCAAAAAATTGGAATCTTCTTACTTCAAAGCTTTGTTCATTTACATGAGGATTAAAGCGTTTAAAAATGTTAACTGTCAAAGCAAACTCGTTCATTAATCTTAGCTCATTTGGATACAATATAACTGTCCCTTTGAGACATTCTTTTGAATAATTTATAAGTATTCCAGGTTGTTTTTACATTTGTCATATTGAAACAATCAATCACTTAACAAAAAACACAAAATGATGCTGGTTGATTATTTCTTCTTCTGAGACCTCTCATGAAAACTGTATTTTTCATAGCATGTTAAAGGAAACCGATACTTTTGCATTATCAACTACATTTCCTTGCTATTTGGCAAAAACTAATTGTGAAAAGTTTTATTAGTGGTCTTTAGTACTTAATTGTTGGGTTGCAGTTTATATACAAATGTAGAAAATCAGAAATGTATGAAAGATTTCTTAACGATTTCTCATGCCAAATTTCAATTGTTTTTGTTTAAGAACTCTGCGTTTTTTTGATATTGCATTCAAATGCATGCAAAAATACAGACTGATAGGCAGTCGGTCTCTAGATGAATCGGGTTTCAAATTTGATACAAATATATACATTAAATGCTCTATGTACCAAATTTGATTCGTTTAGTTTATATCACTTTGTACTTATCACGTTAACTCTTTTTTGCGCATTTGCACAGATAAATTTTCACATGATAAATTTCGTTCAAATTTGGTTTAAAATTTTTATACAGTATTCCCTCTATCTAATTCAAAGCATTTTAGTGTATTCATGTCCATTCACAAACTTGTATAATTTCAAAAATTTGTTTTCAGGTAGTTTTGAAAACAATTTCATCAAAATATTGAGTTCAAATTCTTTTATTCCTTAGAGTACGTTCTTTTGTGCACTTCACATATGATGAAGGGGAAAAAACTGATTATATATTTTTTGATCAGCAGGAACAATTTAAAGTTTTTTTTCTGACCTTCCCTTCAGTACCTCTTTAACTACCTCTCGCTGTTTGAAAAGTGCGCGTTTTTTAAAAAAAGTTTAACATCATCATTTACTTCCTGTTAAATGATGATGTAAAATCAAAATGAAAAATTCGACGGTTTGATTCGGACGAATTAATGATTGTATCAGGCGGAAAGGGAAAAAATCGTCTGTGTTGTCTGCAGACAGAGAAAAAAGGGAAAACCCTGCAAAGGAAGAAAAGTGGGAATACAAATAAGTTACCGCGGAATGGCAACGAAAGAGAGTTAAAGCCAGACGCATACATTCTTCCGTAAATTGCTTTCGAATTTCGAATTGCTTCTTTTCGACTAGGCTGGATCTTTGTTAACGTTTCTAAGAAAAAAATTGTTATCTTTTTTTTCCCGCCTTCTTTCTTATTTCTCTCCTTTCTTCCATCTTTCGTTTTTTGTTTCGTTCTACAGGCAACGGAATAAATGTAAAATCAGTTTTCAAGTTTGAAAAGAAACTACAGAATTTTACTTTAAATCACAAACGAGTCAAAAAGATTGTATTTCATTTTTACCAGAAACCGTTGAAATGAAATTTTAAAAGTAAAGATTTTATATGTTCTGAGTGATTGAAAATGACTACATTTAAATGGTAATATTTCTGGTAAATTTTGTATTTGATGAAAATTTTTCGAATAATCATTAACCTTTAATAAGTTAAGTGGTAATATTCTGAATTAATTTTTTAAATAACCCTATTGAAAAACAAAATATATATATAATAGATGGCACATGCAAAAACTGAGAGTGGTCGTGAATAGTCGAAGTCGCCATAAGTGACAATTTTTCGAAAGAATACCGAAGTAACGGCAGAGTGTCCAGCGTTGTGTGGAATATACTGAACTGAACTGAACTGTGCCTGAGTCATGTAGCCAGTCTTGCAGCAGTGATACAGCTAAAGCGTGAAAGTGAGAAGTTTCAGTCGTCTGGAACGGCCGTAGAGTGAAGCTCCGAGGACCTCCTCTCCTCCTGAATTCGGTCTAGTCCCTTTGTGTAATGTGGACGTTGTTACTATTAGATTTCTGCTTGTGGGCTACTGTTGTTATTGTGTGCTGATGTGTGTTTGTTTTGGTTGTAAACATTTGTTATCTTTGTGTTGTCCTGTTGTAATGTAAATAAGCGTCCTCGTAGTATTTCTACAGACACCTGCTGATTGTGTTCTCACACCATAAGCCCACTACACAAATGTGAACAAGGTGGCAAAATCCACAACAAATTTCAAAATCTTCTTCAATATTTTATAATTAATTTGTCGACTCACTTTGGGCAAACTTTGATTTCATTTGCATTTGCTTTTTCTGGCTAGAGATTCATTCTTTACTAAAAATCCTTAGAGAAATTTGAGAATAATTTTAATAATAATTTTTTAATATATTCAAAAAAGATAAAAAAAACTAATATGCATTTTCGATAATAAAAAATTTAATATGCATTTTTATTTATAGGAGAGGATGATAAATTTAAACATGCATAAATGGAATAGGTTTTTTTTATTCTGGGTTACAAAGCGAAGAGTCTACTGTTGAAATTCCATTACCTAAGTGGTATATATGGTTTTATATTAATATCACATTTTTACATTGTTTGAAAAATGTATGTCTACAAATCCCTTTCCTTTTCTTATTCAGTTTTTATGTATTAGTTTATGTTATTTATATGGACGAACGGGGCACATCTAGAGTGGTTTTATTTACTTTATGTTGTTATTTCTTAAGGCACCTGCTATTGAACAAGCCCACTGAGACGTAAACAACGATTTGAGTCAATAGCGCTAATTTTTCCAATGGCGCCATCTAGGATCAAGAGTACGTATTTGCCCCTCTAGCGTCACAGCCCTTCTTTACGAGGCGAACTTTCATTCAAGCATTTTCGTTCCCTCATCCATAGATAGTAATTTAGATCAAAATTAAAGAAAGATCACCTCTGAATTATTACCGACAGTGGTATCACTCTTGATATGGATGACTTTGTGACCACGGTAAATGTATACATGCGTCAGTCACCAACACACTCGATGAATCTTCGGATGGCGGTTTCGAACTCGTAACCTTGAATCCATATTTATAACTTCCCAATGTCGAGTGCAATGTGGAGAAAGGGGTGACCAGATAAAAAAAGGCCTGACAAGCCTTGGTTCTGTGAAATCGTTTCTTTTCCCATCAATACCAGAGAAGTTTTTATACCAAAATTCACCGTTGTAATATGTAATTTCTCACTTCTTAACAAGTACTAAGCCCTCCATTTATCTCAAACCAAGTAGAATGTCAACGCGGACGCCATCCAATGATGATGGTGACGTCATGTTTCCACAGATAGGGAGTGTCATAGCTTCTGAAGGTAAAGACCCCTGAGCACCCTAAGGGCAGAAGTATGACTTCTAGCTCATATGAAGAGGACACACACATTTGTTTGCAGAATCGCTGTTATAGGGGAGCACATTCACACTACTCACAGATAGAACACAGAACATCCATGCCCGAGCCGGGGCTAGAACCCAGGAAGCCCAGATCACGGGGAAGACATTCTACCCTTATGCTTGGGCGACCTCACGCTGTCCAGAGAATCATAGAAGCCATTGAGTGTTTAAATTGTCAAATTAAGTAGAAGGTTCTGTACTGATAAGGGGGTTGGAACTTTAAGAGTGGCAACACTGTTGTAAAAACGTCAAGCAACTAAACCAAAGAATGTCACTCATACCTCATGTTAGCTACATATCCACCTTACCTCGCAGCTAAAAGACTCGTCCTTCCTACGTCACACGAAGAACTGATCCTTGTATTAGCTTGCAGTCTAAAGTAAGTTAAGGTGAGGATGGTTTCAAAGCAAGAACGAAGTGAGATAAGAATTGAATCTGCAGCAGCAGAGGTTGAACAGCAGTATCATTACACTGGGGGAGATTTGGGCCAGATCATACCAGCCAAAACGGAAACGCCGATCAAACGAATGGTGCCATTACGGGTCACCAAGACGTTCGAAATTAATTCAGAACCTCAGAAAGTAATACTGATTCTTATGTACGATTATGTTGGTGTCCTCCTAAAGCATAGTTTTCCCTCACAGCTGACCGTCTGGAAATTCTTGCGGTGGTAGACTGGTTCATTCGAACTATCAATAAAACAGAGACTACTACAGGTTATCTGCAACTTTTAAAACTTTGGAAATAGTGTTTACACAATCCTTTCAACTATATTGAAGGAATGTAAAACATGTTGACATAAATCGCTTTTGTATTCCATGTGAATAAATAGTTGCCGCTATTACAGTTTCAACTCTCATATATATTTATATACTGCACTGCTATTTTCAATTACTAATTAAGGAAAAATTAAGTAATAGACTCGACTTTAATGACCCAATTACCCCGACAGAGCAATATGGTGAACTATCCTAATTCACAACAGGTGTAAATGATTATTCATCAAAATTCTGATATATGAATGTCAATGCAAAATAGCAATATGTGTACACATACTGATTACAGCTATAAATTGATTCTGCAAGACATTTATCTCTGCTTACACAGACACTAAAAAATGTATATAAACTTACATATTCTGCAAAACCAAATAAGCTTATCTAATCAGAGTTTTGATAAAACGGTGATAATTTTTCTAATGTTAGCTAAAGTGCAAAAGGTATTAGAGTCTAGTCGGTAAAGATTGCTGTGTACACTGCACGGATTTATTTCTCCGACTTCACCTACGTATATAATATTTATTGTAGTCGGTGATTTTTCAGATCAGATGGTCATTACTTGGGTGCAATATCTTAATCTTTGATTTTGGTTATTTTTCTTCATTGTCATGACAATCTGGATGGGACCTGGATTTCCTCAGAAATCCGATCTATGTCATCTGGTTCTTGGTTATGATTTCCCAGTTTCTAACACTAAAAATGTTCATGTCATTTTCCTAGCTGTCAATCTATGCTTCGATCTTTGTCTTTTTCTTTGTAATTTTGGCAGTTAAATATCTAAACTATTTTCAGTTTGTCTCTGTTATTTTATTTCTAAATAATTGTTGCTATGTAACTTATGCCTCTTGTTATTGTCTCAAACTCAACGTTTTAGAGGCCATCTTGAAAGTGAGGGGGAAAAGGCCTTTATTTGTTTCAATTCTAAGTAAACTTTAAAATTTATTAAAAAAATCATGCATCACATTAAATTTGATGTTCTAATATAAATCTCCTAAGTTTAGGTACCTAAGTTTCGATCGCTTTCTTTTTTGTAATTTTGATAATTGAGGTATCCGACTACATTACAAACAATGGTTATCGACCTCATTGGCGTATGTTTTAATTGTTATTTCTTGTAGTTCAGGCTTCTTTTTTATTTTTTACAATCGATTTGCAGTATTTTTATTACTTTTAATATCTACATAACACTCCCGTGGAATTTGGACAATTTAATTATAAAGAAATCTCAAATTTGTTACTAAAAACAATTAATATCAGCAAAAAATTAATAAAAAATATTTTTGAATGATGTATTATAGCTCAAAACTTTGGAAGAATCAGTATATTTGTGGTATACGTAAGCTTAAATCGATGATAATTGTAATCACTAAATTCCTATAAGTAATAAATAATTTTAAAAAATTGGAGATATTTTCCTAATTTAGGATTTTTTTCATTTAAAATGTGACCTTTTTTTTAAGAGTTTCCCAAAACAAAAGATATTATTACATTTCTTTTCTCGTCTTAGAAATTTCTATCCGTTGAAGCATTATTTTATTGAATTACAAATAAAATTTGTTATCAAAATATATATATTTACATTTATTACAATTCATAAAATAGCAAA
>JAPMOQ010036143.1:2022219-2107372 GCA_026543055.1 Argiope trifasciata
AGTTCCACATCTAATTTTATGAACCAGAATGTTAACATCTAATTTTATAAAATAAAATTTTACCATCTAATTTTATAAAACCGAAGTTCCACATCTAATTTCATAAAACAGAATTTTAACATCTAATTTTATAAAATAAAATTTTGGCATCTAATTTTAAGTTGCTATCCAGGAGATTGTCTAATGTTAGAGAAATCAACGGATTCACATATTTCTGGATGAATCTGTTCGAATTCGCCAGCCGAAGATTCCCCTTGTGTGGTGGTAACTGACGTTTGTATAAATCTGTCGTGGTCACAAAGTCCTCCATGTCGAGAGTAATACCACTGGGGGCACTGGTTCAGAGGTGATCGTTCTCTGACTGAGATTTAAATGACGATCTGTGGTTGAGTGAATGAAAAAGCATGAACAAAATTTCTCCTTTTAAAAAGGATTTTGATGCGTGTGTGACAAAGTCGTAATCTTGGCCCTAGATGGCGCCACAGAAAAAATCAAGAGACGCACTCTATTGGCTTAAATCGCTGTCTATGTCACAGCTGGTTTATCCAATGACATATTCCATGAGAAACAACAACACATCATTGAATTATTTTGTCCAGAAAAAATCGAAATTTCCTTAAAGCAGATGAGAGACTTGATCTAATGCAAAACAATAGAATGCTATCTTTATGGATGAGGTATCAGTTTGGGAATGAGTATTTCAAAATTATCTACCATATAGACTGAAAAGAGGAATCTAATTTTCACGCTTCCATGCGAAATAACAAGAAAAATTGATTTTCAGTTCTAATTAGATTTTCTTCAAATATGAAAATTTTCCTAATGTTGAAATATTTTTGATACCATTTTGCCACTGCACCTTTGATATATAATCGAGGAAATGTATAGATTGATTCATCCCTCCTAACTGATTACAAGCTGATTATGTTTCCACGGAAAGGGGGTGCAGTAGCTTCTGAGGGTAAAGACCCCTGAGCACCCAGGGGGCAGAAGTCTGACTTCTAGCTCAAATGAATGTATCACACGCATTCGCTGTACAACCCCTTTTTACAGGGGTGCACATTCATACATTTCATAGATAGAACACAAAATAACCATTCCTGAACCGGGACGCCAAGATCACGGGGAAGACACGCAAATCAATTACCAGGACGCCGACATTATATGCTGATATTATTTCAAATTGAAGGCTCAAAATTAATTTCAGAATTTATGGATATAAAATAATTGCAGCCCTTATGAGGTAGGAATCCAGCACAAGGATGAAATCTAACGGTATTGAAACTGATAATTCTTTATTGAAATAATCATTCGAAAATTTTACATACGAACAGGAATAAAGAAAATCGGTCTATGGAGTCTAAAGTTAATATTATCCTTCCAGATTTCGGGACAAGAACAATATTTGAAATTCAGTAGTAATATTTCTTGCTCTTTAAATTTTATATTTCTGAAAAGTTTTGATTGCACTTATCGGGGGAAGGGGGATTTGAATAAGTTTTGAAGTAATTTCAATTGTTTCAGATAATTATTAGGACAGTTATGAATAGCTTTTTGGGATTGTACAAAAGCAAAATGAAATTATATTCGCTAAAAATGCCATTGGAGAGATCAAATGAAACGACATCGTTGAATTTTGCAACGAATAGTGAAAGGTGAAAAGTTTAGATTGTTAACGGAGATTGGAGATGGATGCTGAAGATCCGATAATGTTTACGCAATCAATGGACAGTCGTAATATCCACGAAATCAACGGAAAGTCGGTATCAACGGAATATCCCTAATTCTATTGTTTAATAAAAAATTTCAAGCAGCGAAATTGCATAATTACTAAATTTTTAACCAGCTTATTTTTTTATACTTAATCCAGCTCTGTTAAAATTGTCCTCGAAAACTTCTGAAGAATCATTTTCGATTTCGTATTACAACAAAAAATTTCTCTATTTCTATTGCAGATTGCCTTAAATATTTCATAGATTATCGCTGAAAATATGAAAAATTTCCTTTCAGAAAAATTGACACAATTTGAAAAATGTAAACAAACTGGATATGCTAATGACATTTCTACAAGTGATATGTCTAAAAGTATTATTTAGGTAAATTAACATTGTTTAAATTGCTAAAAATATGGATAAAAGTAATATTGTTTAAAATTCATTTCCGATTAATTTGGTGCTAATTAAAGTTTCTCTTTTTTATCAAATTTCTTTGCCAAGTGCCATATTAACTCATACCACTACGTAATAAGTATTTTTATTAAATATTTCAAACAATATTGGCAAAACAAAACTTTAAAAACTGGATCAAGTGACTTTCCATCTGCTAATAATAAATCAAGAAAAATGTAATGCTTACATTTAAATATATATATAATGGAGAGATAATTGAATAAATTCATCACTATTTTTAATGGGCAACTCTTAACTATCCTTATATTGTATAGTAGGTATGCAGAAGAATATCCAAAATTGTACTGTTTAATAAAAAATTTCAAGCGATTGAATTGCAGAAATACTAAATTTTTAAACAGCTTTTTTTCTTACACTTATTTCCAGTTCTGTTAAAATTGTCTTCGAAAACTTCTGAAAAATCCTTTACGATTTCGTATTACTACAAAAAAAAAAAAAAAAAAAAAAAAAAAAAAAAATCCAGTTTTTGTCTACGCAAAAGTTTTTTTCTTTTCATAAAAGATTAAAATATTTTCTATAAAAGTTCCAAAACTATGCAAACTATATTTCCAAAACTGACAAAAATTTTGCTTGTTTTGCTTCACAACCAAATACGTCTTCTTGCATTTTTTGCTCATTTCCGCCTCTCTCCAAAAACTCTAAAAAATTGTAACTGTATTTTTAACCGTAATTGAAACTATTTAGAATTCTTTAGAATAATTCACGCTTAACAATTTAATGATCGCTGAAACAAAAAAACTGACTTAATCCACAGAAAATTTTCACTAACGAGAAATAAAAGTGATTCAATTTCGAGCATTGTGAAATATAATATTAAAAAAGTAATTATAGAGTATTAGATGAATTAAATATTCTTCTTAACAGTCTCAAAATAGTTATAACGAAAAACTTTCTGATAAATTATAAATGTTAGAAGAAAATGAATCACAATCTCTGATAATATAAGTAAAGCTCATAAGTTAACTATTGTCATCTTTGCATTCTTAAATAGATTCAAATATTGCAGCTATTAAGACATAAAAGGAAAAACTGTTTTTAATGAATCCAAATACGATCCAAATCGCATTCAAAAATGGTATTGAAAATTCAAACTAAATCTTTAAAGAAGACATCATTGACAATTAACTCAAATAGTTAATGGTATGCCGAAAAAAATATCTACTTTAGTTGCCTGGTTCGAATAAATTAAAATTAACTGATGCCATTATTCGCCCTTTCCTAATTCAAGAAAGATGGGCAATCTAATCATTAAGTTTTGTTATAATCGTTAAAGTTTGCTACTTCAGAAAATGCAGTAGCAAAATTTAATGATTAGACTACCCAGATGCATGATTAGATGCATCCCAATGCAAGAGTTTTCAGACGGCGAAGTGAACGAAAACTGAAGTATGGACTATATTTTTTTTGCTGTATTTATACGAAAGACGTTCTTTCGGAATATCCTCCATACTAAGGGGAATATTCATCCGTAAAATTCATAAAAAATTTCTACTGTTTTTATAAAATGTGAATAAGACTAATAAATCCAAATCACATTCACAAATGGTACTGCAAATTCAATCTAAATCTTTAAAGGAGACATCATTGACTATTAACTCAAAGGGTTACAGGAATGCCGAAAAAAATATCTACTATAGTTGTCTGGTTCCAATGAATTAAAATTAACTGATGTCATTATTCGGCCTCCCCTGATCTACGAAAGATGAACAATTAACAATAGGAAATGCAGTGGCAAAATTTAATGATTGGACTACTTAGAAAACTCCTCTCTTCTCAAGATTGAAAAGATGCATCCCAATTCAAGAGCTTTTAGGATGCTTTTAGGATTTCTTCAGTGTATGAAAACTAAAATATGGCGAAAATTTATTTTATTCTATTTATACAAAAGATGTCTTTTCGGAATACTCATTTTTAAATGTATAAATAATTTCTGCTATCTTTATGAAATGTTTTTTCTAGCAAATTTATCAAATTACTTAACAAAATGGAGTATGGTGAAAATTTATAATTTGTGTTCACTTCCCCCAATTTTTTAAAAAGTAATTTGATAAATGTACTTTGACTTAAATTTTTCTAGAACATTTATGTAGATAAATTTAATTACTTAAAATTATCTATCAAATTTATTTTTATTTATCAGACATTTACTGATAAATAAAAATATATTTTATTTATCAACAAATGTCTGATAAATAAAAGATATTATAAGAAATCGAATCTCTACGAAAACAAGTGGTATTAAACATATGGTATTAACTTTCATGTGGTATTATTTGCTATTTCCTACACCGTTACATTTTAAATTGGATACAAATATTACAGAAACTCAGTCAGCATTAATGGGAACGTAAGAACAGTTATCAGTAAAATAAATAAATTAAAATGTGATCCAATTTACATCTATAAAAGGTACAGCAAATTTAATATAAGCCTTTAAAACAGACTCAAATGGTTGAAGACATCTGAGAAAATTTCAATTTTAACTGCATGTCCATTGAGCTAATTAACTATTACTATTACCCACAACTGATTGATAAAAGAGTTGCAATTGACAAAACAAAATTCAAGATTAGCAGCTCACAATTCTAGGATTGGATCATTTGGAAAACTCTTGTCGCCTCAAGATTCAAAATATAAGAATTTTCAGTACTCCGAAGTAATGGGGAATTGATTTATGGTGAAACTTTATTTATAATTATACTAAAGATGTCATGTTGGATAAATATCCATATTAATTGTAATATTCTTCCATAAAATTTGTTTTAAAAAATTGCTGCTATCTTTATAAAATATTTATACCGTAAGCTTATCACATTACAGGGTAATTAAAAATGGGGGAAAGGAACACAAATTTAATTGAAATAATAAAGCAAGAGCATACTACAGAACATTGAAAAAACTTACCAGATTTTATGAATTTATTTTCATGCTGGAGCGTGATGTTGTTTGAGTACTAGGTTTTTGAATTCACAAAATATACTGGTAGAAAGTTGTCGCACTTGAGGAATTACCGCCAATAAAAGGTTGCAACTTGGCGTGATTTTCCGCTATGTAACCGATTCTCCTGTTTAGCCAATAAGGATCAGAACGGGACAAAATTACAGCAGGCTGAAACACAAAGACAAAATCAGGAATCAACATTAAGCAATGAAGATAGGCATCAAAATGTTTTTATATAAAATAACAATAATTATTTTCACCTTTAGTTTTTAATTTTTCTTGCAGTCTAAAAAATTTTGAACCTGAAATAATTTTGGGGTTTTTAAAAAATTCAAATTGCTTTTCTAAAAGCTGCTTAATGCAATAGTCCCATAATCATCCCAAACAAATTTAAACCAGATACAGTTTCGGGATAATGTTTTGGGGCTCAAAGGATGGAAAAAAATGGAAAAAAAAATGGAAAAAACCATTTTTGAAATGGAAAAAACCCATCCTTTTCTAAATACCAATGCATGCCCAATCTAGTGGACACTTGATTGCTTCAATCTGGTGGAAATGGTTTTTCAAGAAAAAAATTTTAGCCTCGAAAAAAAAAATCGAATTCGATTCATTTCGAGATATTTAAAAAGCAAAAAATTATCAATTTCAAAATGCTGGTGATGGCGAAATGTGAATCATGTGAGAGCATGATATTTTTTTGTCGGGTTAATACCAGGTGACTTAAAAATAATAATACTCTCTCATGTTAACTTGAAACTTTACGATAGAACATTTCATTTTCTGTTTCGTACTTTTGATATTTTTATATAATTTTATTTTCATCAGGATGAGATAAAAAATTTCATGCAAAAAAAGTAGGCTTAGATCGTATCATAATACATGCATGCATCATATATTGTGAAATAATTCCGCAATATGTATCCAGGAATCTAATGAATTTTTTCTACTGTTTGATTAAACAGAATAATTTTTTAAAAGTCATTTAAAATATTTTATATATGTATTTAAACTTTTTTAGATTATCATTTCTTTTAAGTATTTTCTTCTTTCCAATTACCATTTGTTAAAATTTAATGAAATTTCGAAATTTAATTTTCTTTTATTCACTAACAGTTGGCACATTTTGTCTGGCATCAAATTTAAATAAGTGTGGGGATTAATTTATAATTAAGCTCTAAAAATATTGGGTTAGTGCATAGTCATCAATCTAGTGCCTAGATCAGTCAGAAATAAGTTAAATATAAGGTCTAAAACTCTGTTATTACATAGATCAAACAAAGTTTAAAATTTAATGATAAAAATACTTCGATTGTAGAAGAATATCTGTATTAATAGATTTCTGAAAAAGTTTCACTAATTTTTCTGCACTATTTCATTGTCCAATTAAAAAAGGATTTTAAATAATATTTAAAATAATCATTAAATCTTAAAAATGACTGTATAATTAAGCTACGGCCTTTGTAACAGGGAAAATCAGTTCTTTTAATTTCACTTTATTATAATTAAACCAAGCTCAATATTTCTTTCTGGAGCATTAATTTGGTGATGGTTCACAAATATAATCTACAATTTATTCCTCGACGAACTAGTTAACGAAAGTCTTAGAATATTAATTAATAATTCTTAATAGCAAATGTTTAATAAAGCGAAGTTTTACTAACAGTTTAATTTAAAATTGATAAAATTGAGGAGCTTTTAGTAAGCCCGTTAAGATTTCAGTTTTGAGTCACACTATAGTAATATAACAAAGAGATTATGGATTGTTAAAAATTGTAACAGACAGAAGTGAAAACTGTCTTTCACTTTGTAACTATCGAAATATATATACATAAAAGCTGGTTGAAAGAAATAATTAAACATAATGATAATATGAATTCCCTTCTAAAACAAATATTGAGAACTTGCTTTAATAAAATAGAAAAAAATAAGTATAGTATTATATACTATATTATTGAGTACACATGAGGCGTTTAAATTCAAGTTTCACCTTTGCAAAATTTATCTATTGTCGTGGCTTATCCCACCTGGTTGACAGTAACATCAAACCAGGTTCATGAGCCCGGACACCTTCAAACAACGTGGCACTGCATCAGGACTTGAGGACAGTTTTTGAAACCAATGCAGGAAAAAGTGTGGGCAGGAGCAGCTTGAGTTGCATCGCATTTTGGACATATGGGATAAACTTTGTGGCCCGTCACATGACGTTGTACACGAGTGTGTCCACTTCAAAATCTAGCGAAAGTTTTCTGATTGTACTTGTTGCCAACCCCAACTGAAACAGCTCCGGGGTGACTTTCCGCATGCCATTCATGTATGGGGGCCATCCTAAAGAGTAACAGGTATCTTACCAGACCCGAGTATCGATTTTTGAAAAAGTTAGATCTCCACCATGAGCAGTATCCTTATCGCTGACTTATCTAACCAGACCAGAGCAGTTTCATTTCCGTGCACATTCACATGCGACGCAACTCACTGAAAGGTGATCTCAACATTGGCAATCAAGCGATTCAAAAGCTGGACGATGTTCCTAGTCATGCTATCCCCATCCCTCCACCATTCAGATAAATGCTGAAAGGAACTTAAGCTGTGAATGCAAAAATGCCCAAATGCATTGCAAACACTCTCGGTTATTTAAATTTATCTAAACAAGTTACCTATCATATTTTATGAGTTATAACAACAGCCACTATCTAAAAAAGGGAAGTTGAAGATTATTTAATTAATTAACCTTTTTTTTAAAGAGAAAGTGCTTTCTAATTCAATTGCATGATAGTTTTAACATTTTTATGTTCAGAAATAGCAATTCTAACACTTTTGTGTTAGAATTATTGTTGCAATTTGCTAGTTCGCTATATTTGACTGCTAAATGTACATAAAATCGTCAAAATTTAAAACATTTATTTAATAAATAACAAGCACATTTTCCACAAATGGTCTCGGAAAATAATTACATTTTTTCTTCTTAACAAAACAAGCAGGAAGGTCTATCCCAACTCTTGCATATTCTGAAAAAAAGTACTTATTAAGGGTTATTAACTGATTATTGGGGGCAAAGAATGGTTACTAAAGAGCGTATTAGTTGTGAGAAAATTGAAGCTAAAGACAAATTTTAGCTGAAAATTATGTTTTGTCGAAAATTCTCCTGGATGATAGATCATGCCTTCCTTTTTCTAAAAAAGATAAAATGTTGTGGAAAGAGAAAAGTCTGAACTACAAGAAATAATAAAAAAAAATTATTATTGTCGTCGTTAACCGGTGTTTTTAACGTAGTTTAATCTTAACATCACTGCTATAAAACAACACGCAAAAGTAATGAGAATTAAAATTTGTGTTACTTGAATAACAAGGTCTAAGATAATTTTGTCTATTCATTAAAAAATTGAGGTTTTGAATTACTTCTTTCTTCCATTGGATCTTCCCGTTGCTTTTAACGAATTAATACAAAAACTTACATCAATCGCCACATTACTTTATCAAACTTTCAGAATTATTTACTTAAAAAATAATTTAAAAGTATTCACAAACAGTTGTCAGAAATACTGAATAAAATTTCATTCTTTTGTACAACTCCAAACAAAAATAGCCGTTCGAAAAAAAACAATACTGCTGTAATTATAAAATCTAATACTGAAATTCATTTTGAAAAAAAATTAAAGATTTTTCTATATTATCTTTTTAAATTATTATGATCACATTTCTTTAAAAATACGTAAACAAAAACTAAAAATCTTCTAATTACTTTTATGGATTAAATATTTCACCAAAACAATGTAAATTCTGTTTTTACCATTTTCAATTTCAATTGTAAAAATAAAGGAAAATGATTTTAAAGAATGCATTTTTTTGTGATTACTATTTTATTATCAATACTTGCATTTTAATACTGAAAGTATGGGATGTGTTAAATATATTTAGTAATATTTTTTCCTGTCTTCCATTTTGTTTTTTTTATCTTAATTATGCAATCTCTAATTAACTAAAAAAAATTTTTTTAAAGTGTTTTCTTATGCTGAATTGGAAAAAGATTCCCAGAAAAAGCGATAAAAATTAAATCTCAGAAACAATATTTGTTATTGTGGAGATTATTTTTTTATCATTTTAATTTCCGTTCCTCATTAAATTACTAAAAGTACTTGAATATATTAATTTTATTCCATCCATACTGTTGGTTGAATGTTCAAATATATTAAATAAATATCTATAACTATCAAATATCTATAATGAATTTCTGATATTTTCGACTTGTTTACAGATAAAAAGTATAAATGCCAGTTTCTCCATGCAATATAAATCTCTTTATTTTTGTAGAGTGTAATTAATTATTTTATAATGATACTGCCTAGCAAATTTTTTGCCAAACAGAATTGCTGTATTTAACATGTCAATATTAGCAATACTGTGAAATTTTGCCCAGATTTTGGTAGATTTCTCATGACAACAGATTAGGATAAAAACAATGACTCAGAAAAAAATTTAAAACATTCCAAGTTATAATTATTTAATTTATTTTTGAATAATCAAGTGAAATTTGAATGAGATAAAAAGAGACATTCATGCTTCAGAATTTTATAAAGAAAAATTTAATTAATTATGATTAATAGACTATGATTCCAGACTCACTTCTTATTGCTGAAATTGCTCGTTTAAATGAGTTTTTGAAATAATTAATGAAATATCTCATAAATACATCTCATACATTATCATAATTACATATGTAAAGGACAAATTAACCATAGTATTATATATATATTTGTGTGTGTAATTTTATATGTAATACATATTTTTATACGTAATCATAATTATATATATATATATATGTGTGTGTGTGTGTTTGTGTGTGTGTGTGTTTGTGTGTGTGTGTGTGTGTGTCTGTGTTTGTAGATAGATAGATATGTTTGCCGGTGTGTAGGTGTAAGAAAGAATGTGTGTGTTATGTTCTATGTGAGTACTATTAGAAATAAATAATCAATGAGAAAAATAGATTTACCGATTCAAACCACTAATTGTAACTTATACAGTCTGTAATACTCTTTAAATTAAATTTGCGAAATTGTGAAATGCATGGAAAATATTCATTTATCGTCTTTTTTCTAATCGTCATAAAATGAGATAATTTACCAAAAGAAATAGTTTCCAAAATGTAGTTATATATAAGAACCGGAACATACTATGTGCATTTTGGGTTAAATTTTTAATCAGACTGAACTATAATTTATGATTTAACATATTTAGAACTTTGCATTTTTAAAATTAATAATGTTTACAGCACGTTCAGTTTTATAAGCGAAAAGTACAAAGCAATTCTGTATTCGCGAAAAGTACAGTGCAGTTTTATACAGACGAAAAGAATTGTAAAATGTAGTTTCATAGGCGAAGAGTACAGTGCAGCTCTATAGGCGAGAAGTGCACAGGAATTGTATAGAAAACGTGAAAGTGCAGTTCTATAGGCAATCAGCACCTTGATAAATTTGATTAAATTTGATACTGATCTAAATCTTGGATACTTTATCTATGGGCGAAATGTTTTCAGTTTGATTCTATTTTTTTAATTATCATTTTAACTTACATTCAGACAGAGGGTTATAGAAATTTCCTTAGAGTGGATTTCTCTCAAAATCTGGTATAAAACTACAAATTTAATGCTAAATCTATACAACAATTTTCATATATTCACTTAAAACGGTTTTGAGTTTACGTGTTACAGATAGAGAAAAACTATTCCAAAATTATTTTTCTGGTTCTTGGAGGGGAGGAACGTGAAAATTTATCCTAATCTGGAATTCAATTTTTTGAGATATATTTTAATATCTTCTTTTTGTTTGCATAAAAAAGACTTCCTATATGGGAAAATAGCGAGGTTAGTCAGTTGTCGTTATAATATAGTCATTCAATACATTTGTAAAACAAAACAATGAAATTAGATTATCTTTGAGATCGTAGCGAATAATATCACATTCTTTTCGCAGTATAAGCAAGACTTTTTGTTCATCGCCACTGAAATAAAAGAAAGATAGTTAAAAAACAAAACTAAGCTAACTGATTTCACACCTCTCTACTTCTAGCAAAATCCTTCTACCTTTCCCATTAACAAACTTTTTTCATCTAATAGCTTTTCAAAAGAGAACAAAAAGTGCCACCCCTAATAGAAAATGAAGTCATTTAGAAAAGACTTTCGTACAGACATTTATAAATTTTATAAAGCTCGAGCTTCAAAACAAAAAGGCATAAATGTTGCTCCCGTAATGGTCGCTTTACAGCAACACATCCGTTGAAAAGTTTCGTTTTTACTTCCTGTTTTCGAGGACTTTTAGTCACTGCTTCTTTTAATGGAATAGGAGACAGCTTTATAAACAACTGTAGCTTAGAAAATAGCTAAAATAGAAACTTTATGGTACTAAATATCTCACGGCTGGCTCTGTTTAGTTAATTATTCTCGCTTTTGTAAAAACTAGAAGTTGTTTTAAAGTGTGATATAATTTCATGGTTAGCTAATGCATCATCTTTGTGAATGCAGCATTTTACTTTCTTATGTATGGAGCCCTTTTGAAAAAGCAAATGATTTGTTTTTAAAACAATTAAAATAAAGCCTGTTATTAAAAAAGATGAAAATGTAAGGTTTTTATATAAAAGTTGAAAGATTTGGAAATTATAGGAAATGACAAGAAATGATTTCTATGATGTACAGAGTGGTTACAATTAAACTCTTCCTATCAACAGCATCCTACAACGCAAAGGGGGGACCGGATTGCAGAGAAATTCAGTATACAGACTAGACTCGAGATGAGCTCTAGGAATTTAGAAAAAAAAGTTCCAAAATGTTCACCAGAAAACGGCTAAAATTCATTTTAGCGCAATAAACGACCAAAACAAAATTTAGAAACCATTTTCACATTTATTTTCCAGCTTCTGATCAACTGGTCATCGAATCACATTAAGTAAAGGTAAAAAAATAACAGTAAACTGTTTGAGAGAAGAAAAAAGAAACGATTATGTTTGTAGAAACAGAACAGATTAAGGTGAAAATGCACAACAATTGCAGTTGTTATTCGTCTCCAGGATGATGTAAGAAAAAGTGCTCCATGTGACCACCCTCATTCCCCTGCAAAATTTCAAGTCGACAGACATTTGTGTTCAACAGCAGATCGTAACTGACCAGTTGTGATGCTTCGCGCATGAAGCGATATGGAGCTCTTTAAGTCATTCCATGTCGTAACAAGGAACAGTCTTCATTACAAACGAAAACATTATAAGACATGACAGCGATTGCAAACGTTTCTCACCCCAACTTGTTTTGCATAAACCTTTTTCTTCTTCGAAAACATGCAAATCTCGTTATTTTTTTCCTAGAATTGAAAGCTTTTCGCGGTTTTGCATTTTATTACATATAATTTTTTTTCTAAATTGTTCATCTTTTTTCTGCATAAAGTTTTGGCCATTTATTGTGTTAAATTTAATGTTTTTTAGGAAAAAGCCTCCTCTGGGGGACATTTTGGAACATATTTTTTTTTCGGAATTCCGTGAACGCAGATTGTATGTAGTCTATAACCAAATTTCGTTGTAATCCGTTCCTCTGTAAATGTTGTAGGATGGTGGTTATAGGGGAGCTTTAATTATAATTACCCTGTATATAGCCAGATTAATTTATATAGCCAGGGATTAATTAATATAGCTATATAGCCAGATTAGTTTTAACAGCAACAAAGCAGCAACAATTTTTTTAATACATTGATGGAAAAAAAAATCCCAACACTAGGAAGGAGCTGTGCTAGATAAACGAAATTTGGTAGGCGTGTTTCTAGATCTGAAAGATGAAGTCGATTCAAATTTCGAGCTACGTGCGTAAGTGTGGCGCTAGTAGCGACACTATGAGCATGTAAATGAGGTTTGCTTTAAATAAGCGCTGTAAAGTTCGTGATCGTTATTTACAGTTTAGATTTGACGTAGTGGGTTAATGTTAGTCAAGGATGACTCTGAGAAGACGAAGAAGCCATTATCAACAGCTCACTGAGTTTGAACGAGGTGTGTTGTAGGGCTACGAGAAAGTGGGTTTTCTTTCCGCGATATTGCTGAAAGACTTGGCAGGAATGTATCCACTGTGCATGAGTATTGGCGGCAGGGGTCAAGGGAAGGTACTGCCTCAAGAAGACCAGGTTCCGGGCGGCCACGTGGTACTACTGAGAGAGAAGACCGTCGTATTCAGCATATGGTTGTTGCTAATCGTACTGCGTCTGCAGCTGAAATTCGAGCTGCAGTTGGCACCACAGTGACACAACGAACTGTTACAAATCGGTTACTTCAAGGACAGCTCCGAGCCAGATGCCCTGTACGGTGCATTCCACTGACTCCAAACCACTGCCGTTTGCGATGTGAGTGGTGTCAAGCTAGAGCTCATTGGAGGACGGAGTGGATATCTGTTGTGTTTTCTGATGAAAGCCGGTTCTGCCTTGGTCGTGCTAGTGACCTGTCTGCGGCCTAGACACACAGGGCCTACTCCTGGAGTTATGGTTTGGAGAGCAATTTCGTATGACAGCAGGAGCACTCTCGTGGTTATACCACGCATCCTGACTGCAAATTTGTATGTCAGTCTAGTGATACAACCTGTTGTGTTACCATTCATGAACAGCATTCAAGGGGGTGTTTTACAACAGGATAACGATCGCCCTCATACCGCTGTTGTAACCCAACATGCTCTACAGATTGTCGACATGTTGCCTTGGCCTGCTAGATCACCAGATCTTTCTCCAATCGAGCACGTATGGGACATCATTGGACGACAACTCCAGCGTCATCCACAACCAGCATTAACCGTCCCTGCATTGACCGCCCAAGTGCAACAGGCATGGAACTCCATCCCACAAACTGATATCCGACACCTGTACGACACAATGCATGCACGTTTGCATGCTTGCATTCAAAATTCTGGCGGTTACACCTGTTACTAATGTACCAACATTTCACATTTGAAATGGCTCTTCTCGCCAATGGCTCTACCTGTGATCTTGAAACTTTAATTAATTAAATATGTTACCTAGACAAATGTATTCCTAAAATTTCATTACTGTACAATACTTTCTTCTTAGTGTTGGGATTTTTTTCCATCAGTGTATTTGCAACATGAAAATAAATCTTTGATTTGTCCCCATTTTGAATGAAAAATTTTAGTATTTAAGAATTTCGAATGAATCTAAATTATTTTTAGTAAAAAATGAATATCTAACAATACTATAAAGAACATTAATCGTATTGCATGCTACATTAATATAGATTATGGTGTAAGTACATTAGGATTTCAATACTGTAAAAACAATTCGTTTAAAAGTGTATGAATTTAAAATTGCGATAACCTGGCAGAAGAAAAAAATAATTACAAAATAATTTTTGTTCAGACAATCACCTTCAATTGATTAAATCAATCAATTAACGTGAATTTCAATTTTTTATTCCATAATAAAAAGGAGACGCCATTTTATCGTGTTTTATTCTTATTCAACGTGGGAGAACCTAGAGAGCAACTCGTAATTGAGTGTGAGATGCTTCCGGCATGGTGGTTAGATCTCGCCAATCCGGCGGGTACAATAACACGTGAGAATCTGACCCTCCCATAGATGACAGGACGTACTCTCCTCGGGAAGGGTTGTACCGTGGCCGGAGATTGACATTAGGACTCACTCATCCATAGTTCCAGCCAGTGTTGTTGTTGAGGCTGTCCGGTCATTCAGTTTTTCGTGATGTATTCGTGTGCCTTCGTGGTTGGTCGGAGGTCAGTAGTATAACTTATACAATGTGAAGTTAAGAATACAGAGAAATTTGGATACTGTAAAAAAATCAAAGAAAATTATGAAAAACAATTGCTACTCCTGCGAGGAGTTTGCATTTTTTTCTCATGCATTTAAAAGTTACTGAATAGAACTGGAGGGAAGAAAGAGGGGTGGGATTCCTTTAAAAATTCGAAGGGGTGCTAAAACTGATTTTAGGAGTAAATCTATGATTCATTGTCCAAAAAGGATTTTATTCCTTTTTTTACATTGTTAATGAAAAAAAATTCATATGCCTAATAGCTGTCCATTATAACAACTAAGATTTCGGTCATTCAGTTACCAACATTCGATCAATCATTCACTTACCAACTATCCAAGCAATAAAATTAATGTAATAAATCTGGATTTATTTAATTTCAATATTAGAATAAAAAGTGATTTAACAAAAAAATTTGAAAGATCAAATAGGATTTCAATATATTGAATCTTTAATAAATAATGATGATAAATAATTAGCCTTGGAATAATATTCTAATAGGTTTTTAATTGTCAGGAAGGTAATTTTAAATAAGAAATCCAAATCATGTGAAAATGGATGCTTTGCTAATGTAGGTAGATACTACTTACGTAAAATTCTAAGTCCACTGATGCTCTCACCATATAGGGAGATGGAAAACTCCCAGATCAGTTCCTTCATTCCCGCTTCCCCTGTAAGCGTAATAATGCTGAATGGTCAATTCACCTTCACTCCAATAGTGAGTCCAATTTTGTACGGGAAGAGATTGTGTCGTACACAGTGATGGTCTTTCTCCCATCGAGTGTTGTCGCAATGATAGTCATTCACCTATACAAGCATGTCAAGAGGCGGGAAGTATTTATTCATGATTATGATCAATAAAAATAAAATTCCTTAAAACTTCTCTTTGATCAATATGTGTAATAATAACAAGCTGTCGGAAGCGGTGGTCTGGTGATAAGGTCTCAGAACCGGGGGGGGGGGGGATTCAGGTTCGAGAACCAATTCCTCTAAAGAGGTCTTTGTGCATTAAATCCGTCCTTGTCAAATGTCCTCCCGTTGGTGTAAAGTTTAATTTCGGCGTGGAAAGATAATCCCGATCAAGTGTCGTCCTTATCATCTGCCCAAAATTACGAGGTCCATCCCAAAATAGGCCTAGTGTTAATTTAAAAATGTTTTTTAATATAATTAAACTAAACTAACTTTAAATTGAGAATTAAATAAATCATTTGTCTAATAATTCTTAAATCTTAAATTATTTTAAATGCATATATTTCCCATTGTTATTGTTATTTTCCTTAGAACCAACTAAAAGATTATCTTGGCTTTTCTGCATCTTATCACTTTAATTGTCAAGGAAATGCTTTTGTGATAGCGTCATCCTAATGACAGGCCTCTAGGGCACACCTGAATGTTCATGACTACTCCCGCAAACAATCCAACAGTCGGTATTCAAACATCTCTAACATTCTGAGAATTACCCGTTGCCCACAGTGGACATGCAAATAACCACTTCCTGCTGATTAGACGTCACTTAGTTGTCGGATCGGCTGGACGTAACGGTGGATAATTTGGTTTCTGAACTGTAGCAGTGGGATACTCTTTGATTAGGGGAATATTGTTTGAATGTTATTTCATCATAATATTCAAACGACATCCATGTGCGTTTCATATTACAAAGACTAATATTTTAAATGATATCTTATTAACTTTTATGCTGAAAAATATATTTTTGTCGAAATTAGGACGTGTTTAACGAGGGCGGTACTTTAGATCCCTATTGCATCGCAGTAAACGACTACTTCAGTAGTATACGTATATTATACAATTTTATAATGGTAGGATACTCTATGGTGGGGCTTCATGATAAACTTAAAAAAACAAAAGTAAAAAATGAACCACTGTATTTAGGGACAACAAATGCAACTACTACTAAAACACAGATGAATCTAGACAAATTAGTAATAAATACCAAGCTAAAAGGAAAACAGTAAAATAAAAATTTAATTTTATAAAAATAAGAATCCGGCTTGAAGACTTTTCGGATCACGAGGGGTCATTACTGTTGGACTAAAGTCAGATTCCTCACAGAAAAATTCATTTATTTTGAATTCCTGCCTATGGGTTATCCTTGAAAATGTCTTCAGGCCGGATTCTTAATTTCAATTCTATTACTTTCCTTTTAACTTGGCATTTATTACAAATTTGTCTAATTTTCATAATATATTCTTCTATTGTATTTTTTACAATTGCCACTGTCTACGTAATTTTGAGCGAAACTCAAGCAATTCATAATATATAAATATGTAAGTCAAGTTAGAAGTAGACAGAAATTTCGATGTCAACAACGAATGCGCTCCAGACGATTTGAAACTACAGCGCTTCCAAACAAAAACTCAAATTGTATTTACTTATTTTGAAACAAAATACAGTGTTATAGCTGTAGTGGCTCACATGATCTGAAAGTGAAATCCTTCGAAATCACTTCACTTAATTACTCATCAATCAACAAACAAAGTCCATTTTAGACAGATTTAAAAAGCTGAAAGCGTGATAGTTTTTTTAAACAATTTATAATGAAATGGCTGTTTGTGGAAAATAACTATTTCGTTGAGATAATTTTCTCCTTCAGACACTAAAAACTAATGTACATTTCTGTTATTTATCATAATATTTGTCTATGATAATAGTTCAGTTTCACTTTTTGAAGATCAAAACATGTAAAATTAACGCAAAATATAATAAAATGCAGAAGCTACAATTGTTGGCTTTCGACTTTTGACTTACAAAAACAAACATTAAGAGTTTTTTACAGTCTAAAAATATTTCTATTCTTTTTTCTGGATATATTTTTTTTAAATTTAAGATCGATTTTGACTGAGGGGAAAGGAACTATTATATGAAAGAAAAGAAAAGACATATTACAAAAATTCAGATAAATATTCTTAGACAAATTACAGATCCCTCTCATAAAAGCATCGCTATTGTATTATAAAATATGGAATCCAAAATTATCTTTTATTTGGCAATGGAGATCCTTTGTGCTCAAAATGTCGGTTAATTTTATCGATTTGTCATGCTTTTATTAAATGCCCCGATTTTAATCTCCGCCGTTTACATTTTTAACTCCTTATCTCTGGATATACGAGCGCTTTTGGGAAGAAATCCACACAAAAATATCTTTAAGTTTCTTAAAGCAATTGGTATTTATCAACTTATCTAAAACTCTGTGTTTTTATTGTCAAATCCATCATCGTATCTTTTTATAGTTTTATCACAGAGCTTTTTACATCATTAGTTTTATAGCCAGCTTTCTGAAATTTTTATACAATTTTGGTCTTCTAGTTTAAAGATATATATGGCAAAGTATGACCTTTTCTGGCTCTTTTTCAAAAAAAAAAAAAAAAAAAAAAACCAAACCAAAAATAAGGTTGACCATTTGAGTGGCTTTAAGCTCTTAAAGTACCTAAGAAAACTGGACCAAATCAAAAATAAAGTTGACCATTTCAGTGTCTTTAAGCTATTTAAGTACTTAAGAAAACTAAAATGCAAGAGTTTTTCTTTTAAATATTAAAAAAACCCTACAAATCTTAAAAATTTGCTATGACAGTCCTTGTTCATAAGAGGTTTATATACTAAAGAAGATATTGCTTAACTGATAGCTATTAAACAAATGTAAGTGTGAAAATTCTATTGAAATTCTCAAAAAACTTCCCCATTAATTAAACCTGTATTGGAGATCCTATTTAATTAACAAAACAGGTACGACAGCTATTCGATAAATCGGAAATTTTAAATTTCTAATTAGAGGAATTATCCTCCCCAAATTTTTCCCGAACATATCATTATTAATTGCACACCATTAAAAGGCAATTGTAAAACTTATCAGCATCCGATTTTGGCGATTTTTGGGGTGATTAATCGCTGGGTCATGGATAATGATAAACCAAATCTATATTATCAAAAACTTTTCTTTGATCGATTGAAAATAAAATTTAAGCAATTACAATAACAGTCATAATGTCACAAACCAAATTTCCTGCATCTAAATCATTGCATTTCTGAATTATAGAGTTCATTTGTGTTACTCTAGTTTAGTTGTATTAACGTCCCATTTTGAAGCAACACTAGGGCTGTTTTAAGACGTATCTCGTAATTTTGAACCACGGTCAGATGACGAGGCCTATACCTGAGCTGGAACACCCCTCTCCGAATTTCCACGTCACACCAGAGGAAGGAAGTTTGACCCCGACGAATTTAATGTGCGCCAGACCCACTTACGTGGTGGTTCTTCCGTGGAATCGGGCCTCGAACCTTTCGGTTCCGAAATCGAGACCTTACCAACAGGCCACCGCGGCCCTTTTAACTGTTTGGGGGAGTACAGCGAGACAAATGATCAATACTTTGATGGACATAGTTTTAATTTTGAAACATTATTTCACTTTACTTATCGAATCTATGTGTCAAATCACATTTGGTCAGTTGAGCAGAGAGCATTATTGTAAATAGATTTAATTCAAAATTCGGAAATATATCCTCATATTTAGAGAATAAATATACCAAATTTATTCCATATAACTAAAAATGGTTTTGAGTTGTGGTTATAGACATTAAGCCATTCGGGCGTGCTATATCTATAGTCTGTAGGATTATCTACTCGGATAAATGTGTTCTCACAAAACATTAAGAAAATATACATAATTCCAAAAATGTATTTTTAGGGTTTATTGATGTTTATAACGTTATGATTGATCAGATTTTCGGGTTTGAATTTTTCGACTATTACAATACTTTTTTCTTTGTATACATTTGTATACTAGAATACAAACATCGAATGACAAGATTAGAAAAAAAAATTCGTAAACAAACTGTAAGCCTTTTTTTTTCCACCTAGCACAGAAACATCAAATGCCATTCGCCATTGAGAAACACATCAATACAATCGAGAAACAAACATTTTTCAACTATTTATGGTGACATGACAAATTAAGAATAATATATTTTATTGCATAATATGAACTCGTATACTTATTACTATTCTTACACTTGATTCATGAAATGTTAATCAAATTACTCTGATTAAGACTTCATGCAATAATTCGTGCCATGTTGAAGATACAATAGTTGGTTTATACTTCTAATTATATTACCAATAAATATTGTTACTTTAAAAAAAATTTATGTTTCATTTCAATTTTTCTTGTAAAATTTTTAGTACAAAACAATTTATTTTGATAATTTTATTTGAAAACTCTTTCACTTTTATAAAATGAATCAAGAGAATAAAAACTACAATTAACAAATAATTAAGGAGGGAAAATATAATCTTTTAATGAATTTTTATTTGCTATTAATTATTCATATAGCTACAATTTAAAAGCGCAAATTTCAATCAACTTATCATTGAAACTCAATTCTGGACATTTCAATTCATAATAATCTTCCTTTAAAATAATTTTACTAAAATGACACGTCACAGACTCTTTATCTATAAATTTAACCATTTTATCTTTAAGAATGTCATTATGTAATCTTTAAACAATATATATATTTTTTAATTTAGCTTACACCTTCATAATGTTATGTGCTAGTTTCATTTGATAGTAAAATTGATCTTCCAAACTATTACAAAAAATAATTGTTGATGATAAAAAAATTTCATGTACGATCATTTAAATATGATATCTATAGCAAATCAATTAATCTCAACTATAAGTGTGCATTTTTTCCTTCACGATTATTGAACTAGATCTTGAGTTTCGTTATCTATACTTATAATAAAGCTCAATGTATGTGTGTGTGTGTGTGTGTGTGTGTGTGTGTGTGTGTGTGTGTGTTGGCTCTCTACAGGCCAGACCGTTGGACCTACAGCTACCATCTGTATCTATACTTATAATAAAGCTCAATGTGTGTGTGTGTGCGTGCGTGCGTGTGTGTGTGTTGGCGTTCTACAGGCCAGACCGTTGGACCTACAGCTACCAAATTTGGTATATGTATACCTTGGAGGTCGGGAATGTGCACCTTGGAGCCCTTTTTTCGAATTTTTAATTAGAATTTGAATTAATTAAAATTTAAGCGAAATTTCGACGTTTTTCCGCTATAACTTCCAAAAATATGATCGCACAAACATGATTTTTACATCAATTTAAAGATTAAAAAATTAGCTTTCTAATGGTATCAGTGTTTTAATGTATAACTTAAGCTTCTATTTTTAACGAATTTTTAAAGAAACATTTTAACTATGTTTTTTTGATCACGTGACCGTATAAAAGAAAAGAAAACAATGACGGAAGTTCAAATAATAATAAAAAAAAACTATCATCGTAAATCAAGTCTAAAGAAATGATACTTTCAGCACGGGACTGGATAAAATAACAAATATAAAAAGTGATACTTTCTAAAAAAATAAATGCAAGGCAAAGGATTCTATAATCGTTTGCAATATCTAAATGATTAATTCAATAAATCTTCTTTATTTACGGTAAACCTGATTGAATTTAGACAGGATGTGCATTGAACTCCCGACCTAATGGCATATTTCTATAATCGTTTGCAATATCTGTATCATTAATTTAATAATTTTTTTTCGCTTTTTCGCTTTTTTTCAAAAAACATATTTAATATTTTGGCAACATCACCGAAAAATACATTTTTAATATTTTGGAAGCATAACCGATAATTAAAACTGACTGATTTATAAAATTAAAGAATATTATCTAGAAAACGGGTTCTTTTAGAACTTTCCATCCATCATCTTAAAGAAAATATTAATTTCAGGCCAATAAATGCCCGGAATTACTTCAAGGTTAATGAATATGGGATTTAATTGAAAATTTTAGAACGCTTTACTCATGGCGAACCAGCTGGTCGCCAAAGGCGGCTAGTCTAACATGCATAGTATCACTAACATGAAGCAGCATAGTATCACTGACAGTCACCGAAGAAAAGATTGTTCATCAATGTGCCTGGGGATAGGCGAGCTTTAACTAGAAGGACCCTTCTAGTCTTTATTATTATAATAATCGTATTAAACTTGTTTATTATCAAGACGTTGTTGATTAAAATGTGAATAAATGATAAAGATGATATAAAAGTGTCTTCATTAGTCAAAAATTTAAGAGGGGAATAGAGATTTCATATATATTTATATTCGTTCGTTTTTGAATTAGACATTGAAAATTTGTTGAAAATGTTGAATAAGTTTATGAATCAGCGGAAAAATGATTTTTTCCATCATTTTCTTTATACAGAAATAAAGTATTTGCAAAATCAATTTGATTGGTAAATTTTATATACCAGTTCTTGAAATTATAGAAAATATTTTTTAAATGTTTATTTAAAAAAATAACTTTACTTAAAAAAAGATTTGACACTTTTTTTTCAGATTGACATAAATTATAGTGTCTTGACCTTGTAGTACGCAGCTTATCAAAAGTTTATACAAATAAATTTATAAAAACTACTTTTGGTGACTTTTTGTATAGAATAAAAAGAACACTCAATAGAAAGATAGCAGACTTTTGGAATTTTGTGAAAGTTTTGTATCCTTTTTGACATTAGAAATAAATAGCATTATTAATTACATTGTATTATTTTTAATCGAATAAATTGAATTATTTGAAATATTATTATTTGAATAATTAATGAAATATATGAATAAATTGAAATATTAACGACTGGAAGATGTTTCTATTTCCCACTAAATCATTTATTTAATAAAGACAACAGAAATCATCACAAAATTTTTTATGATTAATAAAATACAAAAATCTTTGTCTCTAGAATTATTGGATGTATAAAATCACTTTAATCTCCGTAGAGTCATTCCCTATTTTAAGTAGATTGGGAATGGAATGCACTCCATTCTTCCCATTTAGAATCATTCTTTTTCTGAGGGTTTTGAGTAGACAAGGAATAAAATGCACTCCATTCTTCGCATTAAGAGTCATTCTAAATTTTCTGAGTGGCTTGAGTAGACAGGGAATAAAATTCACTTCATTCTTCTCATTTAGAGCCAATCTAACATTTTCTGTGTGTTTTGAGAAAACAGGGAATAAAATTCACTCTATTCTTCGCATTTAGAATCATTCTAACTTTTATCTGAGTATATTGAGTAGAATGGATTGCACTCCACTCATCTTACTTAGAATCCCACCCTTCATCTAAACGTTTTGCTTTTCAGTTTGCATTCAACAAAACACGCTAATTATTTTTTTTTTCAGATATTTGGGGACTAATAATATTAAGCCATGTTTAAGAAACAGAAAAAATTTTTACTAGATATTCGATTTCTTGATGTTGTTTACAACAATATTTAGAAATGAACAATGAGTAATCACTTCGGATAGCTCATTTGACAAATTTTGAAGGGCTTTCAATGACGTCATGTGAGGCGTGAACAATTTATATTAAATTGACAAAGCTTGGTAATTTGTAGAACGGCAGGCTTTAGTTATAAATTTGTAATACTAAAGTTACTTTTTCTTATACTTTTTGTTTAGCTTTTATTATAAATTTGTAATACTAAAGTTACTTTTGTTTATATTTTTTGTTTAGCTTTAGTTATAAATTTGTAAAGGTACAAGATAGTCAACACTCTTTCACTACCTAACTAGCCCAACTCGGCCAGAAATTTTCTATACAAATACGCCATTTTTTAAAATATCTTTTGTTTCAAGCTAGAGGTGCAGGATGTAAAGTAAGTTATCACTAAAGATGCCCTCACTTTTATAGCAGATTCTCCGTTTCAAAAATAATTCAACAACAAATTTCAAAAGTGAACAATAATGAGTAATAACTTCAGTTAACTCGTTTCACTAATTTTGAGGGGCTTTCAATGACATCATGTGAGGTATGAACAATTTATATTAAATTGGTTAATGTTGGTAATCTATAGAACGACAATTTAGCTTTAGCTATAAGTTTGTAAATGTGTAGATAGCCTTCACCGTTTAACCGTCCCAACACCGCCAGAAACTTTCTGTATTAATACGCCCTTTTTAAAACTCTTTCTGTTTCAAACTAGAGGTGCAACATGTAAAAAAGTTATCAATAAAGATGTCTTCACTTTGCATGGTGTATTCTACGTTTGAAAAAGAAACCTATCTAATAATATAGAATTTGCATGGCCGGTTTGATAATGGGAAGATTAATATAGCCAAATGATATAGAATTACATCATTTCGCATTTGAAATCGAAATGTTCATTTCGCGGAATTTACTTTTCCTTTTTTCTTTTAAAAATCTATAATTATCATTTTTATTATTTGAAATCTCCCGAATATGAAAAAAACGGACGTTAAGTGATGTGATTTTTGAAAGGAGATATCCAATGGCTAAATTGGTAGAAATGGAAAAAAGGTAGTCAAGAAAAGTATAGGAGTAACGAAAAAAGTTTCGCGTCACCAACAAACTGAGAAAGACCCCAAAAAATTTGTGCCAACCAGCGAATAAGACGAGAATACAAATAAGTTACCTCGGAATGGCAGCGAAACTGAGTTCAAGTCAAGCATATATGCATACATGCATTCTTCCGTAAATTGCTTTCGAATTTCGAGATGCTTCTTTTTTTCGACTTGGTTGGATCTTTGTAACGTCCACATAAAAAAACTTTTAAATCTCATTCTCTCTCTCATTTTTTTCATTCTTATTTTTTTAAACCATTTTGCCCTCTCTAAAAGTTTTTATAAAGAATTGAAGGAAATGCAAAATCAGTTTTTAAAATGAAGAAAGGGTGTTGCGCAAGGAAATTGCAACATTTCTTTTCGATTTAACTCTTATTTGAACAAAAAAAAATCAAATATTGATTTCACTGGAAGTTTCAAAAATCAGATTTAGAGCAAGCAGAGTATTAATTTTTATGATTAACATTGCGAATATTATTCATAAAATATTACACATTTAATGATGAATGTATTTAAGAATTTGCCAAAATATTTCTAGCAAGAATTATATTTGATACATCTGACATTTTGAGAAACGTTATGCTTTTTAGTTTCCTAAATATTTCCATCGTCAAAAAATATACAATATTAAGTACGAAATCAAATCACATTCGTTATAAATATATTTCTTAAATTGAAAAAACATATTTTAATAATTTTTTAAGAAACCTTTTAGTTTAAAATTATACAGATACAATAAAGGAACCAAGACACCAGCCCCCCAGCTTCAATAACTAGTCTGATTGCGCAAATTTTTCTATCAGATGGAAGCCTATTACACACCATCTGAAAAAGATGTCAACAATAAACACTCTATAATCCTTCAATTTTGTTAGAAATCTTGGGTAAAAGAGAATTTTAAATTTATACTCAGTCATTATAAATGCTACAGTTTCATATAACTATCTTTCTGGTAATGCGAAAATTTTACAAATGAAATTCATCCATATTTTCTATTCAGAATAAGTGAATTCTCATATGACCATTATGATAATAAGCAACGATATTTTATCTTCCTATGTCAAAAAGAATAAAACATGTTTTCTAAAGGAATGTCTATATGTGTATATTTGAGTCACGGTAGCCTAGTGGCAAGGTCTTGGCTCTGAGCAGTATGACTTAAGGTTCGAGGCCCGATTACACCTAAAAACTGTCATGCAAGGAAGTCCGGTGCACGTTACAACCGTCAGGGCTAAACATCCTCCCTCTGGAGTGGTGCGTTTATAGGGGCGTCAAGTCAGGTGCCGTTCTTCTCATTTGGCCGTGGTTCAAAATCACAAAATCCGTCTTAAAATAGCCCTATTGTTGCTTTATAAATTGATATTAATATAACTACACACCTAAGGAATCTTTGATCATCTAATAGATAAAATATACAAATAGAATAAAACAGTCAAATAAAATTTAAAGCTTTTTAAAACGCAAAAATACCAAAAATTTTACTTAAAAAAAGATGAATATTTTAATAATTGAAATTAAAATTTAAAAAAACCGTCTGGTTCTAGCTCCTTTACAATGTAAAAATGTAAATAAAAACGAATCTAAAAAGCTAATTCAAAAAATGCTGCATCGATAAAGAATTAATAAATGTTAGTTGTTGTATTTTTTAACGTTATAAAAATGTATAAATTATAAAAGAAATCGGTTTAAAAAATTTCAATAACTCTTCAAAGCACTGAGCAAATACTTATTTATTTCAAGTGGTTAAATTTGATTAAAAATCAATCGATGCTGAAACAAAAAAATAATCATGTTACACTTTAGATGAATTAAACAGCTGATTCTAATTCCAAAATTCATATAATATTAGTGTAAAATTAAACTTGCTGTCTTTCAATTCTTCTTTTTTCTTCTAATTGAAATAGTTTTTCAGAGCTATATTAAAAAGTTTAATTTTTCATTTGAGAAATAAAAGTGAAAAGCTGTCTGAAATGCAAGGTAAAAAAATGCAAAGAATTTAACGGTAAAGAATTTAATTTCTTGAAATAAATATCTTAATGCAAATCGCTTTAATTAAATATTATTCTTTAAAAGTGGAAGGAAGAAAAAATGAGTTGGTGAATTAATTAGAAGTTTCTTATGAGGAATTTTCTGCCAGTATTTATTCAATGATTTAGTCATTTCTTTTTCTAATAATAAAATTTTCACACTGCAAGAAAATGATCTGATGATGTAATGAAAATTAAATAGTATATTATTTGAATTACATTAAGAAGGAAAAATATACGTATTGAGCTGCTAATCTAATATTTAATAAAGATATAATTGTCACATGTTTGACATTTAATTACATTATTTTCTTTACCGTAATAAAAAATTGAAATTGAAATAATCTTTTGAAATTTAACATTTATTTGGAGTTGATAAATTAAATGACATATAGAAAAAGCTGAAATGATTATGTCAAAAAAAATTGAATTGAATATTTTTATTTTTGTAAACATAATAAGCAAATTTTAATGAAAGTTGTATTTTATTTGATTGATAATTTGATAAGACAGTATCAGAAATGATGTGAAAGAATAATTTCATATCAGATTTCGATGTTTTCCATTTGCCTGACGCAACCGAAAAGTCACCAATAATGATGCAACCAACGCAAAATAGAATTTCCCCCATTAATAACCCTTCTCCGCCACATATTTAAAGTAAATCACAGACCAGTCGCCTGGTCTCCCATAAAAATTCTTACAGTTTAGCTTATTTACACTAACATCCAGTTCCAAAGCAACGCTAAGGCATTTTTGGGACTGGCTTCCTTATTTTTGAATATCGGTCATACGACGAGATTGACACCTCAGCTGACCCCCCCTCTCCAAGATGCCGGACCAGAGAGTGGCAATTGGCCGTGCTCCAATCCCTCTTACATGACGGTTCTTCGGAGGAATCTGGTTAAAAGCCTAAATCCTCAGGTCTTGAAGACGGCACCGTACCACCAAGACTCTAAAAAGTTTTACAAAGTCTCTAATAAATGTACTCTTTTCTGTTATTAAACAAATATCATTGAAGGAAATTAGTTTCGAAAGAGCAAAGTGCAATCTTCGGAGATATTCAACTTATGTATCGCTACGCTTTGGAAAAATTGCATTTGCATGTGATGAATGAATGGGCTATCAGAGAATTATCTCCTTTCTTAAATTGATTCAAAATTTGATCAAATACTACCAGTATACACTTTTGATTACGTTGTTTCTTATGACACTTGCTACAAGACAAGTACGCTTTTACGAAGATAACGATCTAAGCCGATAAGCGTCTCTTGTTTTGGCAGCGCCAACTAGGGCCAAGAGTACGACAGTAGTGGTATCTTAATTAGCCAGTAGTGAGTGCTAATCGTAAGGTCACGAGTTTAATCCTTGGCGGAATTCAATCTCCCAATTGGTATCACAACCACAAGTACGACCAGCCACATTGGTGACCTCGGACAATGAACACGCTGTTCGCTCGCCATAAGGTTTGGTGCTATAAAATCGTTCATCTCTATACAGACTCACTGGTGGGGAGTATTGTAGTGACATCTTAATAAGTCAGTAACAGCCATTAAACATTGATAATCTCTATTGTTAAGCGGATATGTTACGCAATTGCAAATAGTAAGGTCGTAAGTTCGATCTTTGGCGGTGTTCCATATCCCCGTTGGCGCGACTCCACAAATACCATTTGCCACACGACTTTACCACTCATGCATCACTCATTCCTTTGCACAATCCCTTCTTACTGAAGGGCACATTCACACATTTTACAGTAGAATATTCTAGAACCAGGATTCGAACCCGGGTCGCCCAGGTCACGTGGAAGAAGCGCTATCCAAAAGCCAGGACGTCGGCACACGTTTCATTCTAAGACTGTATACCTTTGGACATTGTGGTATTACTTGTGTTACTATTTTCTCAGTGTCATTTTCAATGTAGTATCTTGAATCTAGAATGGGTTGGTTCACTTGTTAGTTTAAATATTTTATTTTAGTCAAATGAGCTATAATGTGTACTTTTAATTATTATTAATTATTCTAATGATGACTGCCGTTTTAATAAATGAGTAGTGATTCTTTTCTCTGCGACTTTCAAATTCTTAGAGCTTTCGGGTAGGTGGGAACAGACCCAGACTGGGTACTAAATCTGTTTTCTTATGCTTTATTTTTGATGTACTCACTTGTTCTCAGGCAGGTCTATTTTCTGAGAATAGATAGGGAGAAATAATAAAATTAATAATATATATAAATAAAAATAAATGTTCGTATGTCTCTTATCACTAGCGTACCACTCATCGGATTGCGATAAAATTTTGAATACTTGCACTCGCGGGATGGTCATAGGCATAGTTAAATTACGTAATATAAATAAAAAAATTTTTTGAATCTATTTACAGAGTCTATTAACCAAGAATTATTATCGAATTAACTCGTCAAAGGGACACAACAGTGTTTTCACATAACTAGTTAGATGCTGAATGCTACAAGTTGGAAGTCAAGAATTTAATTTGTTTCTTCTGAAGACAGAAAAAAATATCGCCTACCCTAAAGCTCTTGAATAATAAAATTTAAAAAAAAGAATAGAATAAAAATTAGTTGAACTTCTCTTTTAAATATCATTCAACGTTATTGAATGTATTCATTTACGATATCATTCTTAAATAAACAAGACAGTTATTTTAAATGTCAAATGATATTTCCAAAATTATTTCGTATGCGGCAGCAACGCGTCGGGTACCAGCTAGTAACTATTATACTTTTCTTAGTTGCACATAAGATCTTGAATTTCCTTGATAATCTTGAATTTTACAATTCTGTCCATTACTTTCTTAAAATTATACTACACAACATATTTTGTTAATTTTATATTTCGAATTGTTACTTAAAATATATAGAGAGATTGACTAAAAAATTAACATGTCTTTATTTTTATATTTTTAATAAAAAATTACTTTTCAATGCTATATAATTTAAATGCAAGTCTAAGAAAATAATTTTCTGACTTTTTTGTTTGTTTTTGCTTATATAAATTGATTTCAAAATTTCCTGATTAAACTCAAAAACCCAAAAAATTATTTCAATTTTTACCTCATGTTCAAAATATTTTCTGAATACCTCTTCGAAATTTTACCATTAGCTAGAAATTCATCCCTCAATTTCTCAAACAAAAAAACAGCCTTTTCAAAGTTTACGACAAATTAATTTTAAATTAATGACCTTTCAAGGCGTAACACAAAACCATGCGCTTTTTTTCTTTTCCTTGGTACTAATTTATTCTAAACTTTTGCAGCCTTCCCTTCGCATCACTTCAACGCACCCAACAGACTTCGTCGTACCTTGTTGTAATATTAATGGGGCAACAGCTGCGATGTCACCTCCTCAAACATTCTAATTATGCTTCCTGACTCCAAGTGACGGCTTCTGAGGTATTTACAGGAGGTACCTCCCACCTCCCCACCTGCGGAATATGCCATCAATGCCCAAGATTGTTATTTCCGTTTTGACACATCTATTGACTTCCAATTCTCTTTTGATTTTATGAGCTATGAGATCAGCTGCAGGTTTTATGAGGCGAATCACCAACAACAAGCAGCTTCTTTCCAGAATAAATTAAAGATAGTGGTGAGATAAATCGAAAAATATAAAGGCTTATGTCATTGAAATGTTTTTGTATATAATGTATATTGCAATGCCTTTGTATAAAATGAGTATTGAAATGTTTTTGTATACAATGTATATTGCAATGATTTTGTATATGCAATGCTTTGTTATAGTTGCCTGTTTATGCTAACACAATTCTTCATGTAAAAAAATTAAGAAATGAAATAAAAATCGTGGAATATAAGTAAAAGCTTATATTATTTCAATAATTTTGTATGCAATGTATATTGCAATACTCTTGAATTGAAGTGTTAGCTGTAAAAAGCAGGTAACTCCAATTATTCAAATTTGCTGAAAACCGTAAAAATGTTTGAAAATTCTAAATCCCAAATTGTATGAATATTTTCCGTTTGATTAATTTTCTTAACTATTCCTGCATATTACGACAGCATTTTCAACCAAAAATATATTTTTCAGATTACGCTTCACGTATTGGAATGTTAGAGTTACATTTTTCTTATAATCAAATAGATAATCTAACTACCTCTGTGAAAAATATTTCACAATAAAAATGTAATTTGCTATAAGATTTTATATAAAGTAAAGTAGCAAAATATCAACAATATATATCTCTATCTATAATGTATACATACATATTATATATATATATATATATACAGTGAGACAGATCTTTACGAACTAGTTCCATTACATCTTTATATTTTGGGCTACTTAGCGGAAGAAAGTGTAAGATGGTTGAATCTTGTTTAACATTAATGAGTAATGTTCTGGATGTAAAATTTTCTTTTTATCTTATTACGGAGTAGTCCAACACTTTCTCTACATAATATGTTTCTTGTATCAAATTGGGAATTTTCATATGTAATAAACAACTCTATATTTCATTATAAAATATTTTTGTTGCCATTAGAATTGATGTAAGGAGTTTTTAGGAAGAAATCTTTTAATAGGCCAACGAAGTTGAAAATTATTCCTTGGGTAACTTTAGCAACAACAAACTTTTCGTGTCTCTATTGAGCCAGTACACTCACATTGTTATTCAGCAGACGACCACAACAAATCCTGTCGATACTGCTACATGCAATGGTGGCAGGTTGGTCGGCTGTGCACAAGAGGTACACTCACATAGTATGAAAACTTTTTCTCCTTTCCTTGCAAGTTTTTCAACGTTTCAGATGGCACAGTGGATGCGGGAAAATGGTGGTAAGTATGGGTGATATTTTTATATTGCAACAAACTAATGTGACAGATTGCTCCCTCTCTTGCGTAAGCAAAAACTAATATTTGCAATCACAGTTTTCTGGCATCAAACGAATATGTTTTTTTTAAACATATGATATTACATGCAACTCCAAATTCCCCTAGGTTAGAGCTATATCCTTTTTGCATCAGCCTTTTAACTGTTGTGTCTTGAAGCGATAAAAATGCAGGCAATGAGGAAGAATTATTGATTGAATATATTTATGGAACAAAAAGACTGTTCATAATTACATTCATGTGTACTGATACAAGCTTCTCTCAACAGTTAAAGCAATTCGTTGCCACGGTCAAATTTATCAGAAGTTTTGAGAATCATCAGAAATAATCAATATCAATAAAATTATCGTTTAATTCGATTTTTTTCTATGCAGCTGCATCTAGATACTTTTTATAATAAGTTGTACATTCGAATCGACCAAGGTGTCATTCTGAGGGAAAAATATACCACTTGCCAAAAATCAGTGTATTTAAAGTAAATCTGAAATACAGAGGAATCATCAGGAATATACAGAGTCAGAAGAAACATTTTTCCAAAAGTTTTTGGGCACTGTGTTTAATCAAACAAGCGAGAAGTAATTCCACTTTCATATGCGGAAATGGATTTTCAGTGCCATTTATCATAACTAGAAAATCTTTTTTTTAATCATTTTTGTATGCTTTCTAGAAAAATACCCCTTTTCTTAAACTTCAAACTATATACAAAGAATCTTAAATACTTAAAAAATTAAAGCAAGACTTCAAGCGTTTTAGAATTCTCTTCCCTTCACATCATAATTTACAAACCATTGCCAGATTCTCAAATGTTTACAACTTATCATCAGTTATTATACAAAATAATATTTGTAAAATATACTTATCAAAGAGAAAATTTCGTTTGATTTTACTTTTAATAATATTTTAAAAGAAATAAAAATTATAGCAGTTATAAAATGTCTGAAAAGGAATCGTTTAATGTATTTTAACAGATTATGACATTTATCGAACAATCATATCAGGTTAAATTATGATATTTTATCATGATAAAAAATATCCATTATACTTGTTCCCTGATGGTAATATTTATATCATATTCATAAAAATATTGTATTATCATATCAGTGTTATAAAATTATGTTATTTATTTCTACAAAAAAAACCGTCTGGCTAATAAATTCACTCATTTGAAAATAATTCAAATCCTAAAAATAAATCCAATTAGTAAATCAACTAGTTATTAATGAATAATTAACGAAAACATAACATAATTTGCATAATTTCTATTCAATTTAATATATACCTGTTCTTTACAGCATTCCTTTTTGAAGTATATTCATTATTGCATTGAATTATTTAATTTGCTTCGTTTTGCTATTGTATTCGCTAATTAATTTCTCTCCAATAAATAAGAATGTCTGTTACATCCACAATCAATTTCCCAGTTTTAAGAAACTATATATTTCACATACATTTATATCATATTTGCTTATATGTAAAACTAATTAAACCCATCACTTTTCCAATACAATTCCAATAATAACAAGTTATGAAGCAATGCCACATTCCAATTTAAATCTCTTAAAAATGCATTATCTAATTATTTATCTAACGCACCATATGATAATTTCCAAATTAAATCGCTATTTCCATAGCTTTTTAAAAATTCCAAGTCCGACACATCGCCTTATTCAATTCACCATGGGATGGTTAAGCGTAGAGAAGCAACTACGCACTCTGGTTGACTTAATTATTCAGAAAATCGCCTTCAGACACAAATCCCCTTCGAGACTCATAATTTTCTGTTATTTTTCATGGTATTTGCCTTCGGTATTATTTTAAAGCTAATTGCAGATTAAACTTTCAAAGCAGCCGAGCTCTGCAACTAATGTAACGCAGTAGTTACCGTTGTTGTTTTTACAGAGCTAATTGGAGATTAAAGTATTGAAGGCTTCTTAATGTTAACGGCAATCTCGAAATCGTTGTTTTCGATCTATTTTTAGAAAAAAGAAACGACTTTTGCTTGTAAGGTTAACTCACAAGGGGCGAGTGTATACTTTTAAGGAGATACCTGGATGATAACACCTTTGGAAATTTGCAGATGTATATGTATTGCTGATAAAAAGCAAACATTCAACTGAAGGGAAGCAATTTTTCTCAAATGCCTAGTTTTATGTTAGATTTTTTTTACTTGAAACTTTTATAAAGATCATTATTTCTTTACAGGTAATGGCATCAACATATAATTTACATACTTCGATATTGGGAAAAAAGTTTATATATATATATATATATATATATATACCCAGATAATTATGCTGAAATTGTTAATCACAGTTTGGAAACACTTCGACCTTTCTAGATAACATCAGCATGTGGTTTGATAAAATGTTAAGCGAATACGTTTGAAGCATTAACGGGTGAAAAATTTTTTCAAAAAGTCATGCCACATCGATTTTTAAAAAAAGCCATCAAAAAAGAGAAGACAGAGGAAGAAAAAGAAGAGAATTTATTTGTGTTTACAAAGAACTTTTCGAAGGTTCGGTTTTCTAGAGTACTTTTTACCTTATATTTTTTTATTTCCTTATTCTATTTAGGAATGGGCTGAATTTGAATATAGCTGCTTTCAAACATTTTTCTTGTATGTAGATATCAATTTTTTAACACTATTTCTGTGATATAGTTCCCAAATTTGAAAAATTGTGAACAAAGCACAATTTTTTTAAATTTGTTTCTGGGATTGATGTACATAGTTCCTATATCCGCAGTTATTTGTATGGAAAGAACTTTTCTAAGGTTCAGTTTTTGAGTGTACTTTTTGCTACACCTTTTCTTATATCTTTCATTGTTTTATCACATATTGTAATAAACTATTATACTGAATATATCTTTTGATAGACTGAAGTGGTTTAGTAGATGGTGAGCATGGATTTCGAAGCGATCCGAGAGAAATTACATTTGCAGTTCTTGGGGGTTGGAGAGCAGGGAGTGGAGCCCCCTAGTATCAATTTAATTGTTTTAATTTTATTAATGCAATACGGGCTTACATTTTGCTTTCTTAAATAATTAACCATAACTGGGAAGGTGAAAATTAGGATTTAACTGAGGAGGTGTGGTCCGTGAGATGCATTTCCTTTTCACTCAATCGAAACTTTTTAATGAAAATATTAGCATAAAAATTAGCAAATATATTCATCAGAAACTTTTCTTGATATCTAAATATGTTTAAAAATTATTATTGAAAAAAAGTAATTAGAATATACATCATTTTACTCAAATTACGTGCTATAACATATTACAGAAATAATATTCTAGGAAAAAAATCCTTTCTCTGCAGAAACTAATAAGCATTACTAGTATGTTTTTCTAGAGCTTTTGAAACATATAGGTAAGTAAAAATCTGCCTGAAAAATCTGTAGATATTTCTTCTGGATATTAATATACTTTACAAATTTCTCAATATGCATTATTATTATACTAGAAAAAATTTGAAAAAATATATTTGAATATACATAACAGATTCTGTCGAATTTAAACTTTCATTTGAAAGTCTCCTGCACAATTATCCTCATCACTAAAATCATTTTCTGCGTCATTCAAAAGTTTCTGTGGCTCTGACTCATACCGAGGATCAACAGGTTTTATCATATATCAAGGAAAAAATTTTAGAGCCATCATCTAAGCCTTTATAATATTGGAACACTAAAAGGAAGATGTGGTCTCACAGACTTCGTGCAAAGAAATAGTTGAAATATCTTTAAAGCATCCACTGAAATCTGTTGGAAAACAGCAAACATAAAAAATCTTCCCTTTACAAAACAATAAACTGCAGGATAAATCCATTTGATTAAGCTGAAAATAGAATAGGATTGACCAAAACTCCTTTAGTATTAGGGAGATCCTTTTCAATCTGAAATACCGTACCTCCCCAGTTAAGAGTTAGTATTGTAATATTATAATTAGAGTAATCTTATTAATTCTAGTCGGAAAATTTTGGAGTAATGCAGTTGCTTTTTTTTTTCTTCCTTTTCTTTCTAGTACACGAAGCAGTTTAAAAGTTCAGGATTTTTCAGACGATATATGGAGAATGGAATATACATTAAAGAACAAAAAATAAAAACTAAGGTTAGAACATCAAAAAATATTTATTGGAATGCAGGAAAAAACACAACTGGTTTAATATTCTGTTTGATTTGTTTTAAAAAATTGATAAATGAAAAAAAAGTTCGCAAAGATTTGAAATTTTCTACGAATTAATTCTGAAAATATCATAGGATACAATTTTTTATATTATTTCGAAATTTTAAAAAATCTTTTTAATAATATCAGTGTAGTTGTCGCTGTTATAAGAAATAAAAGGAATTTCATATATTTTGAATGATGGATGTCGATCAGACATAGAATCAAACCCATCACAACATTAACTGTTTAATGGTATTTTTCTTTAGGCATGTATATGTAATGAAACATCTTAATTTAATTTAAATAATAAATAATTTTCGAATTTTTATCTTATATTACATCTTGTTAATTCCGTTCTGAAAAGTGTTCTTATTTCCTGATCTACATCTCAGTTTCTTTAATCAAATATTCCTAACAAGCCCTCTAAAAAATTGTTTACTCCTTAGGTTCTCACGCCATGAACGAAAACATAAAAATCGTTAAGGTACCCGGCTACGTTCGGAGGAAAAATTTTGAAAAATTGGATTTTCTAAAAACTTTTTATGGTTCATAGATGTATTGTCAATTATAAACAATATAAATACAACAAACTAAATAAAAAATATAATAAATTTGGAGAAATAGCAAAATGTGTAGTAAATTTTAACGAAATTTAACCAAAATGATTAACACACTGCACAAAATGGTAATTAAGTAATCGTTTTTTCTTTGCACACCAGTTATAGAATATAATGATGAATGAAATGAAGCAAATTCTAAGAAAAATCTTAAGATGCAAAGAAGTTATGGGTAAAAATATGCGTATACATGCATTTTTTCAATAAATTTACAACTTAATTGTTCTAAAAACATCGATAAATGAAAAAGCATTTCACCAACAATAAAACTTTTGTTACATTTCATTGCGCACATTATTTAAAACAGGCTCTGAAACTTTTATGTAATTACCTCTATTATTTCTTGAGATGTCATGTGAATGGTGGAAGATTTTTTTATGAAAATGAAAGTTTTGAGAAAATTGAAGATAAATTTTAGAATTAAAAAATAAATTACCCTGAATGATAGGCGAGGTCTTAATTTTTCCTAAAAAGATAAACTGTTTTGGGAAGAAGAAGGTTTGGAGAAACAAAATAATGATAGTTATAAAAAACATTCGCCAATGTGATCTATAACAAGTGTTTTTAACATAGTCGGATACCTATATTTGCATATTTCTTTCAAAAATATTGAAGATTCCTTTACTTTAGTCGACCCTCCTCCCGAGGGGCACCTTGAAATGAGGATGAGATGCTTCCAGTATGATGGTTGGATCTAGCCAACCCGGTGGGTACAATAATAGGTGGGGGTTCTGACCCTCTCATCGATGACTGGATATACTCTCTACAGGGAGGGTTGTGCCCTGGTCGGTAATGGCCTTTAAGACTCAACCACAGTTCCCACTAGCGTTGCTGTTGCGAAGGTCCGGTCATTGAGTCTTGCGAGATTTTATCCGTGTGTCTACGAGCGAGTCGGAGGTCAGTTGTATGACTTACCTTAGTCGACATGTGTCAAAGAAATCCATACCGGAATCACGTAATAAAAACCACTAAAAGGAAAAAATCTGTCTATTTCTATCTTGTTTCCTGGTGCGAACCTTAAACTTGTTCTTGAGTGAAAATTAAGCCTCCTATGGTTAATTTTATTATTAATTTAATTTAAGGAAGTTTCTTGTCATATCCTTTAAACTCATTATTTGTATTATCCTTTACGTGCTGAAAGGAAGAGGCTTTTTCAATGAAAAATTTATTTTACCAATGGAGGAAAACATTTTGCCCCCTTCCCCCCCAAATTCTGGAAGAGATTGCAATGCCTTGAATATTTCTTATTGGGCTTTAATTCATTTCTTGAATGAACCATGGCAGTACTCCAAGAGGTAAATAAATAACTTCACTCTACTAAACGCCAACTTCAATCCTTTGAAACACTCCTAATCATCAGCTTCTATACATCTCTTGCATGAACCATAACAATACGCCTAAAGGTTGGTAAATAACGCAATAAGCTGATAGTCAAATTCAATCTTTTTAAATGCTCCTAATCGTCAATAATCCTCTGAAATACTCCTAATCGTCAAGAATATTTTTAAATATTTTAAATCGTCAACTTCAATCTTCTTAAATACTCCTAATCCTCAACATCAATTCACCTCTAACATGGAATTATAGCAACATACCTAAAAGTAGGTAAATAATTTCAATTTGCTAACCACCAACTTTGGTCCTCTTAAATGCTTCTAATTGTCTGCGTCGATTCCCTTCTTGCATTCGCCATGACAATACTTTTAAAGACTGTTAAATAAATTCAATCTGCCTGATCAACTTCAATCCTCTTAACTGCTTCTAATAATTAACTTCAATTCATTTCTTGTAAAGAACAATGACGATACTCCTAATGGTAAGTAAATAGTTTCACTCTGCTGATCGTCAACTTCAATTCTCTTAAATGCTCCTAATCGTTAGCTTCAATTCACCTTTTACATCGTACCATGACAATACACCTAACGATAGAGAAATAAATTCATTTATCCAATCGTCAGCTTCAATTCTCCTCTTGCATGTATATTCCTAAATGATGATAAATAATCTTATTATGCTAATTATCAACTTAACCCGTTTAAATACCCATAATTGTCAACTTTAATCCTTTTAGATATTCCTATTCATTGACTTCAATTCATCTTTTCCATGAAACAATGACAATACACTTAAGAGTAGATAAATAATTTCATTTTTCTAATCTTTAACATCAATCCTTCGTAATACTCCAAACATTCCGCTTCAATTCATCTCTTGCATGAGCTATGACAATACTCCGAATGTTAATGTTAACTAATTCCGATATGATAATTGTCAACAATATTTTTAAATACTCTTAATCGCTAACTTCAATACTCTTAAGTATCCTTATTTGTCGGCTTCAATTCAGCTCTTAATGGAACTATTACTATAATCATGCATGGAACTATAGCTATATTCTTATTTGGAACTAAGGCTATACTCTTACATATAACTATGGCTATACTTCTAAAAATTGGTTAATTGTCTCAATTTGCTAGTCACCATCTTCGGTCCTCTTAAATGCTCCCAATCGTCTGTTTGAGTTCTCTTGCATTAGCCATGGCAGTATCCTTAAAAGTAGGTAATTAAACTCAATCAGCTGATCATCAACTGCAACAATGTTAAATATCCCTAACCATTAGTTTCAATGCACTTCTTGTATAGGGGAATGCTCATTTCTGCTTCCTAATCTCAAATAATCAGATATCTAAAATTTTTAGGATCGCTATTTACTAACGATCGTATTTTTTTTAATTGAAGATTTTCAAACCATTAAATTTCAAATACTGTTAAAACATTTTATAACGAAACCAGACAGTGTCGCCTCCAATTATTCAATATAGTTTCAAAAAAGTCTTACCACCATTCTCTACTACTTTTTCTTCGAACGTAGTCGGATACCTTAAAGAATCCGATATCTAAAATTTTTAGGATCGCTATTTATTAACGGTCGTATTATTATAAAATTGCAGATATCAAACCATTAAGGTTTAAAACATTTTATGGCGAAATCAGACAGTGTCGCATCCAATCATTCAGTATAATGGCCATAAAGGCTTACCACCATTCTCTACTATCAACCTTTACCTTATTAGCACAATCGTTCCGAGGCTAGGGGGAGGATTAAAATTTCTGGTATTAACTGCCATCGACGGCTTGCATGGTGGCAACAGCACTCCCCTGCGACACCAAAGATCTCATTTCAGAGGGAGGTGCAATATCTCTCTTTACGTTTATTTAATTCATGCGGAGGCCGTAAAACTTCTGAAGGTCGTAAAATAATCATAACCCGAGGTATTTGCTCACCTTTTTAATTGCCGCTGCAGCCACCTTTGGGTTAAGGTTTAATTAAGATTCTCTTGTAGCTGTCCATTGGACCCACTATAAATGTTGGCAGTAAATTCCGGCCGGTTATAGCTGCGTTTTATGGATGTAATTATATTAGGACAATGATGCCCATTAATGGGACTAATAGTTATATTCTGGTAAAGGGTAAAGGACACGGCAGTGGATGTAATAGGTTAGGCTAACTATTATGCAAAATTAGGAAGACACTGCAAAATCTTAAGGATTAAGATGACGTATGCTTTAATATTATATTGGGTGAATGCTTACTAGATGAATTGTTTTGTTTGGAATATAATAATATTGTGGGCCACTGCTGGCCAAATAATCTTATTCGTGGATAATTGATCCTATATATGTGTTTTAGTGGAGAATATGTTTTATCGGTAGTTCTACCGACAAAAAATGACTTGAAATTTGTCACTTTTGGTGATACATTAAATATGACTGAATTGATAAAAGAGACATACATATTCAAAATAAAGATTGCCCCATGCTGGTCAAATAACTGTGGATAATTACTCATAAATATGTCTTAGTAGAGAATATGTTTTATTGGTGGACCTGCCGACAAAAAACGACAGTTGAAATATGACCTATATGGAGATACATTAAAATGTGATTGAATTAAAAAAAGAGACATGACTGTTGAAAATTGATGGTTGCCCCATTTTTGAAATGTCTTGTTTTGGGCATCATTTTTGAATATTAAAGAGATTGAATTGATAAGGGGGAAATATCTGACCAAAATTTACGGTTGCTCCACTTTTTGAAATATCGAGTTTTGAAAATAATTTCTGAATATCATTGCAACACAATTGATAAAAGAAAAATATCTGTTCAATAACGGATAGGTGCCCCATTTTTGAAATATCAAGTTTTGGATATCATTCTTGAATCCCATTGCGACTGAATTAATAAAAGAGAATTATCTGTTCAATACGAAAAATTGCACCATTTTTTGAAATATCGAGTTTCGAAAATCGTATTTGAATATCATTGAGATTGAATTGATAAAATAGAAATATCCGTTCAATATGAATGGTTACCCTATTTTTTGAAATATCGAATTTTGAAAATCATTCTTGAATGTCATTGCGACTGAATTGGTCAAAGAGAAATATCTGTTCAGTAACGGATAGGTGGCCCATTATTTAAATATCAAGTTTTCGAAATCATTTTTGAATGAAATCATTTGCGAATGAATTGATAAAATATAAATACCTGTTCAGTATGGATGGCTGTCCCTTTTTTGAAATATTGAATTTTGAAAATAATTTTTGAGTATAATTTTTGACAAGATTCTGACTTTATGCTGAAATTTATGTCATCTTATTGTATAATAAAAAAACTGAAAGTATTTAACAATTTTGGAATTTTTTTTATCAAATGTGGCAATACCTAAAAATCAGGCTAAAGAGTCTTTTGTTAATTAAAATATTTCTATTGCCTTCAAGAAGTTTTGAAAATTAAATAGGCATTTAAAACTGCTTAAAGTAACGTCTGTAAACCAAATTAACAAAACAATGATGTAATCTAGAAAATTTTCATGTATTATTTGTAATTTATGTGCAGAAAACAGTAAAATAAAAAATTCTTTTTTTTTTCATGTATTTTTTTTTAAATTTTGCTCATGATGTTTTAAAAACTCTAAGGATAGAAGTAAAAAATATAGAAGTAACTTTGAGGAGTGTAAATCTGTTGAATGGTATTTGCAATAACGTCTAGGAATGGAATAAATAAAAATAATGTACCTTATTATTTATCAAGAGCTTGTATAGAAATCAGTAAATTAGAATTTCAAAAAGAAAAAAAAAATCTAAACTTGTTTTTCTAAAGCAATTCGTCACGTCTAGTAATTTATTTAGGATTCTTCCCATCATAATACTTTTTATTACGAATTTATCATCATTGCGTATCTAACATCAATGTGCATCGCATCATTGCGAATTTATCATCATTGTATTATGCAATAGTAATCTTTTAAATTTTGTACAAGAAAACTTTATTGTACCTAGAGATGCCAAATTTGTCCTGCTGTCACTTCTTCAAAAGTACAAATTCATTAAAAAGGTTTGAGTTTGAAAAAATTAATTAAATTTTTAATTAATTAAAATTATGTAACATTTCAAAGATTTTCTAGAGACTTCACAGCAAATGATAATCCCAAAAAAATTGATTTAATATCAACTTAATATTTATAAAATTAACTTTCCAGCGACATCAGTTTCGTTCTTATTTATTTTTTACAATTAAAAAAAATCCAGAATTATATTTCTCTTTATTTTTGACAAATATTTAACACATTACAAAGTATTCAATTTTTAAAAATTGTATTTTTAGATTGGAGTTCTTTTGACGATGTAAAAATGTTTAAGCTCGAATAACCACGACTGATGGAATACTGCCACATGTCAAGTCAGGGGAATTCTATTCGGAATTATTAAAATGCTACGACTTTCAGACAACAAGTTCGAGCCCTTTTTATATTGATTTTCTTATTCCTGTTTCTTTTATTGAGTGTAATCACTTAACTGAGTTGTAAGTAAGCCATGTGAATATAGAATTATTATATTTTCAAAAATGTTATATTTTTATGTCAAAATAATTGTACAGTCACAAAATTGGAGGTATTGACTCACTAAATATTTTTTAAAAAAAATAAGGACTGTTAAATTTAAGAAAATTTAAAAAATTGATTTTTTAAAATATTGATTAATGTAAAATATGCTTACTATTGATACAGAAAACTCGTGTATTTATTTATTTTTTATTTTATTTATTTATTTCCTAATAAAACTAAATTTGCTCAAAATTGATTTTATTTTACTGTATTACCAGCAATGATTAATAAAAGTAAAACTGTAAAAAAAATTAAATTTAGAAGTAAAATGACATGCTATATCTTTTAAACTGATTGATGTGACTGACTTTCATAATACGATTGCTTTAAAGGTAGTTACAACAAAAGATTAAAGAATACTCGCAATTTGATAGCATGGCATTTTGCAGCTCATGCATAACAAATCAAATATTAAATTAGTTTACAATCATAACTCAATTAATTTTATAAAAGAACAACTTATTTTGTCTCAGTAACAGCAAACTATAACCGAAACGTGCTATGGTTAAATCAGTTCCCTTTTTAAAAGAAATTCTAATTTCAAATAACTTAATATCAGATTTCAAATGAAGACATTTAATTCTTAATAGGAAAATCTTTTTATTATTTCCTTCATTTAATTCAAAGGAATAAGATTGTCCTGTAATCTAAATTAGTCTTTTTAATCTAGGGAAAACATTTAATGTTGGTCATTTATTAAATATGATCGTTATTTCGATATAGTTCAGGAACAATACAGAAGAAAATAATAGGAAATTGGCGATATAGTGTCTTTCAATTTCAAATAAAGTCATTCAAATGCGACTTTTGTTTTTAATCCCCCAATCCCGACAGCATTTGATTCTTACTTTAAAATAACTCGTCTTGAAATCTCCCCTCCCCCTCCAAAAACCGGCGGATAGAAAAACGCTCGTTTTATTGAGCAAAATCACACCGATGCAGAAGACATTAGGAAAAGAAGTATTCTATTTCTTTCCATCCTCCCCCTACACTTAAGAAAACGATTTCGAATTAAAATTTGGAGCACCCTCTTTTATCTCTCTCTTTCCGGAACAGCAAACGATAATGCTTCTTGCCGAGAGAGCAGCAACAAGACGACGAGGACAATGGCTAAATGCTCCACCCCATGGGGATAACACTGCAGAACCCCCCATAAATTGAAGACAAACTCCCTCCCACACTTCCTGAACATCTTTAATTCTCTTCCACCCCCTCTGTGATAGAGGACAGACGCAGCAGAGCGTCACCCCTTACTGCAAGTGGCAACAAACAACGAACTGAGTACCATCCCCGGCATTTTGCTTTTGGTACATTTAGCAGACGAGAGTAGTGTGGAACGGTATCGTCTGATGGATGGTTTAAATGTCATTCCAGCAGTTGGGAGAGTTGAGATGCTCTTTAAGTAGATCTCTTTTCCACGATTTTTATTTTCTTATTTTATTTTTTCTTTCCTCGGTTTTTTTTATTACGTTTTTAAAGAGAGATAAATCTGATATATAAGGACAATCGATGAAAAATAATAGCGAAGTATTTTTAGATTTATTTTTTATTTTTTTATTTAGAGAAGCGCTTAAAAAAGAATGAAACGTCAAAAGCTTTGTACCTAAGTGGATCTTTTTAAGAGATCCACGAGCATTTAGAGTATAAAAGTTTTGAAATAAAAAACATTATTCTATTCAATTTTTATATTTCTTTTATTTCTATAGTATGGAAAACTTTTTTTGTATTCATACAATATCAATTTAATCTCTTTAATTGAAAATATTTTATTGTTTTCTTAACTGTAAGATAACCATCCATTATTTTATATATATACATTGCATTTCATTCTCTTTATAGTTGGTAGGTAATAAAACATCTAACTTATTGTTTTGCCAGTATTATCTATATGATTAAGAATGAATGTTTGCCTGTTTGCCATTGCCGTACCCCTCATCCGATTTTGATAAAACTTCGACTACTTATTACTTGCACTTACGTGAAGGTTATATGCATAACAACACCTAAATAATAAAAAATATTTTCCGATCTATTTACCGCATCTATTAACCATGGATTAATCACCAAATAACTCGTCAAAGCGACAATAGATTCAGTAAAGGTGCTAAATGCAAGCTAGACATTAATATTTCTGAGCTACTGTATGTAAATGCAGGGTAAGTCTTTCTCAGAGGCGATAGTTTTATTAGAGAGTGTGCGAGAAAGTTTCAGGGGAACCAATCGTATAGTTTTGAAATTTTAATTAAACATTTAATAAAACTGTGGCATCTTCCGTAGTAACTTCCTGAACTATTATAGTACAAAAAATCTCGTACCTTCTTAGCTTTCAAAAAATATATTTTCAACTATATTATAGAATTTATGGTAAAAACATATCTTCTATGTTTAATCCATTTTAAAAGAAAATAGTTTAATCACATTTTTTAACATTAAACTTGAGAATTCGAAGCGAGTATTAAACGAATCACGATATGCAATAAATAGTTTCTTTCATTACCATTCTGAAAGAACACCAAATTTTACAATTCTAAAAGAATACACACATCTAACACATAAAAATGAATATTTTTTGTAGAATAGAATAAATACTATTTATGCTTCTCCCTTATATATCCTTCAATTTCGATTAATGTATTCATAACCGACAAGATTATTTTTTCTGAAGCATTAATGCTGTGGGTAGCAGCCAGTTTAAAATATTTATTAAAAATTTCTATTACATCATAGTAAGTATTTATATACATTTGACAGTAAAATAGTGACAAAAAAAAGAAAAGTAAAACTTTAATTACCACCAAATCAGCAGTAAATTAATTTAAAATAATATTATTTATTGATTTTAAATTTAGATACATCGTTTGTATCAACACTAATGAATAACTTTCTAGTTTTTTCAATCTTTTCTGAGAAACGGAAACGTTTTATCACTCAAATAACAATAATTTAAATATCTAAGCAATGCGCGTGCTAAAACTGCTCTGTATTTTAAAAAAATAGTAAGAATGCATATAGCACTATCAGAGAAAAAATGCTATCTATTTTCGGAAATTATCAAAGGCATGCAAAGAATTAATCTTCCAAAACTTCACCAAAGATAGCAAGGCAAATTCGGTACAAATACTAAATTCATGCCAAAAGTAAATATTTCGTAAATATTATATTCCAACACCATACAAGACTTTGTTTGGAATTCTATGTTCATTAGGAGTATGTGAAAAAGTTTTAAGAGACCGCTGTATTTGGTTAAAACTTGCGGGCCTGAAAGGCATACCTAGTTTAACAAACATGAACGCATAAAGAAGAATTAAAATTATTTAAATACATCAATTTTTCAAAAACGATGTGAAACCCATCTGATACTGTCTTCTCATTCGTACTCTAATATCAAACTAAGATGAATTAAAATTAGTCGTCAAATCGAATCAAAACTGATAATTTGATTTATAACTGGGAATTTATCACAAGAATTCCTGCCGTTTATTAAATTCGTAATAAACACTACGCATCCTTTCTTATTACAAGAGAATACATCAATATTTAAATCAAATTTTAAACACAAACCATTTCAGAATGAAAATTGCCAGCCATCAAAGAATCCAACTGGGTTACGCTAGCATTCTAAGATATTCATGAGTTCATAGATCCGGGAACTGATGCCTTTGATCCTTTGGAGATGTTACTTCGCCGAAAAGTCCTTCCAGAACAAATTAGATGATTTGATTTATTTAAGTCTTTCTAATTTGATGAACGGTTCTGATACCTTGTTTGGCGAGAGATGGTTGCTTCTGTTAAATTAGAGACATCTATCGGAAAAGCTGTAATGAGGGATAATGCTATGATTCATTATTTAGAGATGAAACTTTATATGACTCATAAGTTTTAAAGTAATGATTATGTATATTTCATTCATTTTTACTTTCTCGTATACATAATATAGAGAAAGTGTAATAATCGTCGAAAAATTCGAATTTAAGATGTTAATGAATCTATGCATTGTATACATCCCTGAGTATTAAAAACACTTTCTTGACATTATGTCTGTCAAACAGTGAGGTCAACAAATTTGGTATATAGTTTCTGTACCGTATTTCCATATTTCTGTCAAATTTTGTGAAAAATCTGTTCAGGGGAAGTCACTCTGTCCATCTGTTTGAATATAAGTTAACATGATAGCTACAAAATAAGAGAGTTAGACAAATAAAATTCTGTTCACAGATTTAACATCTATAGTGTAGACACTTTTCAAATTTTGAGTTAAATCAACCAATGAGTTAATTATCTGTCAATATGTGCTTTCAGAAAAATTTTAAATCGATCATTCAGAAACTCAATGGCTCAAATATATTAAATTTGGTATAGAATTATACGACTACTATTGCAGTTTTGCGTCAAATTTTTGTTTCAATCTGTTGTGAAAAACATACCTGAAACACTATTCGATGTCTGCGTACTAATGACTAATGACAGAAAATAATCGTCACATAATTCTCCAAGTATGAAACTGTAGATTGAGTAAAAATACTCAACTCATACTAAGATTTAATATTCTGAAACTAGTTTACGCCAATGGCAATAACACAGGATTTGGTTCTTTCTTTGAACAGGGTTGTTGAAGGTTCAAGACAATTTTGGTGTTGCGAGGAGAAGCGACATGAAGGATAGGCTCTGGGAGGATTTCGATGGAGAAATATTACGTATCTCAATTGTCCCAGACACCTTTCTTCAATCAATACAAGACTCCACACTGGCTACTTTAAAGACATGAATATAGCACCAGACAATACTAGATCCTACTTCATTTGTAGGCATTGTCTCTCATCACAATTAAGTACAGAACACATCTTTAACTGCGCTGCCATTGTTGCTGCCATCTTTTAACTCTTCGGCCCTCTTTCGGAGGAAGATGTTCTGTACAGCCATCAAGCTCCGAGGCTCGCTCAGCTCGTCCTAAAGACTTTTGGACACATTTGAATTTTTTATTATCGATAGAAAACGATAACAACAAGTATACGCAAATACCATACAAGGAGTTCTTTAGTTTGATAAGTTTAATTGAGATTATGCGAAAGATGCACTAAAGACAAATTTGTATTTTAGACGCATTTTTTCCCAATCTATTGGTACTAGCATTTAGAACAGAATCACAACTGTGGTCTCTGAAGTTCATACATTGCTTTCTTAGAATTATCTTGTTCACATGCTTGTGGAATCACGAACCAACCGACAGATGACCCTTTGTGGTTATATCCTTTGTTTGTATAAATTCTACTACATTATTAACTACTCCATACACTACTTGATGTTGCTTCTATAATAAACTCCAAAATTAGACTCACATCTCAAAGCACAAATCGCTTGGGCCACTCTACTGGTACAACTAATTCGTCATTGACTCGCTATACGGCTCTATACCAAATACACGACAGTCTTCGGTTTGGAGTGGAGGCTTTTTATTGTTTCCAGACCAGGGCAGAGAAGCTTCCCGAGCAATTAAGCATATCTCAGATCATATTGTTTCTATCACCACATTTCATGAAAGCTATAGTATTATCTATTTTGTAACCAAATTCGTCACCAAATGCAACGAAATCAAGTTTAGAGCTAAGCCTGGGAATCGTTTATCCGGCTTCCAATCAGCATTTAATTAAGCTATCCAACTAATTTCCCAGTTATATAACTAACTGGGAAGTAACGTATATTCGTATCAATATACAGTTCTAACTTTCCTTAACACTCTAAAACAATTGCTGAATTTGAAACAAAATTATTTGCTTACATTTCAAACTGCTATTTATGTTATTTTGTACCTACTTCTTTGAATCGACAGTTTTATTCTGTTGGATACCATCCCAAGTAGGAATATGTAGTAATGATCAAGTTGCTAAGTGTGCGAAATCTGCAATTCGTTTTCTAGAAACACCCATACTTAAAAGCGATTTGAAGAAACAAGTAAAAAGTATACATAACATATACAACATAAGAATATTTTTGTCTTTTTAAAATCTATAGATTTTTATTTCTTAATCTGAACTCATTATTTTGGCTTCGCTTTGACATTTTGCATTTTATCACCATACTTTTACTTTAATAATACTTTTGTAAATACTTTTCCAGAAATTGTTTTTATTAAACTTTGAATTAGAAATAAACTTGTTTGGCGCAGTATAACCTTCATATTGCGCCAAACTTTGCAGAGGTCCTTCTTGTGCCATAAAACATCAAACCAAACCAAACCGAATCGAATATAGTAGTGTACTGTAAACAGTTTCTCCATTAATTGAAAATATTTCAAAATACGTCCATTTTCATTTTAAACCGGCTATGAAACTCCTGCTTCAAGTGTATTCATCCATCACACGTTAATTTTTAACGCCAAATCACGCCGTCCATCTCGTCATAATTATTTAACTTCAACAGAAATTACATCGTCATTCAATAAATACCTTTCAATTCCTTCACAAAGGTTTTAATTGTACTCTAATTAAGCTCCCCCTCTTCCGATTTGCATTCGACGGTGATCGGATCATAAGCGTGGCATTAATTCGCGCGATCATTAATGCTTGAAATTCCGTCGAATACCGGGAATTTGATTAATTAGAATACGTCATTAAAATGAATAATTCCTTTTATTAAACGGATACCACATTATTTGGATGGCAGATCCAGCTTTCTTTAATGTTCTGGTGACAGGCAAAATGAGTTAATTCGTTTAAAAGAATAAGAAAAGAGCCGAATATCTTGATTTGATAAGATAAACTGGCTTGTTCTCTAAAATTCGTGTTAAACGTATGGTTTCTTCAGAGAACTTTTTTTTGTTTTCAAATAAAGCAATGAGTCTTCATTTAATTTAATTGTGTCTTTAATATAATTTATTTTATTTATTACTATATTATGTGGGCCTATAGTTCCAATACCTGCATTCTTCACTGAGAGCAAAGAGATGCAAGATATATAAAAAAAGTTAGAGAGTCAGCCTAAAGAGGAACCCCTAATATTTAATTCAAAAGTTTTTATGGGTCAATGGGTCAGTTTATCGATACACTGAAGGAATGAAGGATTTTATCGACAATGAGCAGCCCGAGGATCGAGCCCCAGACCTATGCGTTGGCACTGCGAATCACTACAATTAAGACACAGGGTTTCTAATTTGTATTATTATTATTATAATTTTATTGTATATCGAATTACTCTACTATTCATTTTTATTTAATACTAGCTGGTACCCTGTGTGTAGCGCCGCAGAGGAAATAATCTTGGAAGTATCGTTTGGAATTTGAAATAGTTATCTTGTTTAGTTCAGAATGATATTTATTTTCTTTTCGGCAATGAATACACATTCATTGAAATTGCAGGATACATAATGGTGAAGCATAAATAGAATTTATTCTATTTTTATTGTTCTATTCAACAAGCAAATATTCAATTTTAATATTAGATTTGAATGTTCTTTTAGAATTGAAAAGTAAGGTTTTCTTTCAGAATAATAATCAAAGAAACTATTTATTGTATCTTTTTAAGAATAACAACCTCCTAATACTACGAGGTGTCACAGCAAAGAAAAACCCAGGTATTTCAATAATCTGAGGTATCCAAACTAAAATAATCATAGGATAGGAAAGATTAAAAGTCATCCTGTGAATCTTATAATCAAAAAAACTGGAGTAAACCACAAAAACAAAAAATAAAGCAGAAAATGAGAAAATGTTGACAAAATACCTAATATCATTGAAAAGAAATTTTTTATTTTACAGTATATTTAACCAATAAGTATAAAAACGATGAATGATTAGTTATGCTTGCAAAATGAAGAAATTATTTAACTAAATGATTCCAGTTATTGATGTAGGATTGCAATTTTCTGCATCTTCTGACTCTAGAGAGAAGTGGAATAAATGCCCATTGACCGAGTATTCAGTGGTTATTATACATATTGTGTTGTTATATTCCAACTTATGCAATTTTAAAGCATGTTATTATCGATACAGTTACAGGACTCCATGAAAAATTTCTTCATAAGAAATATAAGCATAAATAATATTTATCGAAAAGAAAGGGTGGGACCAGTCAACCCTTGTGAATTGAAGAAATCGAATTATTGGTTGGGCTTGGAATTGGTTCTTTGGTGTGTTTTTTTCGAATTAGTTAAAATATATAGAAAAAAATTCTGGCACTGTATTAAGATATTAGATATATGATTCAATAAAACAATAAAGACTTAAGAATATAAAATATTAGATAAAAATACTGTACTGTCATTTTTTCTTGTGGCTACACTTACTTTCTTAGAGGAATGCAGTTGCCAAAAGAAAATTTCCTCCGTTATAAAAATACTTTCATTTTCTGATAAAGATACAATATATTGTTACGGATTCCACTATCGGTCTTGTTCTTAGTGGGAGTATAATGTGAGAATGCAATCAACCGACCTTAGTAGAAAACAATGAAGCCGTTTAGTTACACGAAGACAGGACAGCACAAAGTGGCCTCAGTAATCAACCACAGCACACAAAGCGGCCAGATAGAATTCAGTAGGAGAGGGGATCCTCAAAGCTTCATTCTACGGTCTTTCCAGACGGCTGAAACACTCCACTGTCTCTTCGCTTAATTGTAACATAATTTATGACTCAGTTCCAAACAAACTAATACTACTCCACACAAAGGGCTCAGAGCTGCTTCAACAATAGACAACAAGGCACACAGCTCAGTTAGTATTAGTTTCATTTCCACAAAAACACTGGACTATTCCGCCGTTGCTACACTATCCTCTCGAAAACTCCTAACTAGTCCAAGACTCGGATTACGCTTCAATTCCCCATTCCTTAGAGTTTGAGACTGTTGTCCTTTTATAGATCCAGGATGGAGGACCAAGAACCTTCTAGGCCAATCATTATCAGTATCTGGGCATATATCAGTTAAAATTCTCGAAGTCTCCAGCCTTATTCGCGTCGAATTCACCAAATTCGTCCCCAAATAATCTTCCAGCTCCAAAATCACAGAAACAGCACTCGATCAGCACCCCTAGGGCTGATCGTACAACGATCTTCCGGGTGCTTCAATTAACCATGCTGGGATATAACTTTACAGGCTCATAACAATGTAGTTATCGTTAATTCGGGGACCACATTGCGAGAATGAGGTTGATGATTCAATAAAACAATGAAGAATATAAAGACTTTCAAAAACAATAAAAAATACATGAAAACAACTTAGGAGTTTTTTTCTCTCTTCGACGATTACCTTCATAAAAAAATACTGTTTCCAAATAATAATTTATCTGTTATAATAATAATTTCCTTTTCTGATAAAGCTAGGATATATAGTTATCTTTACTTCGGCCACCACCTTGCGAGTATGTAATACATGATTAGATAAAACAATAGAAAGTTTCAAGGGCAATAAAAGGTGAAAAAGCACATCGGAATCATTATTCCCACGATGATTATTACATTCTTAAAAGAATACAGTTGCCAAAATAATTGTATGTAAAAAAAATTGTAAAAAATTGTAAAATTGTAAATCGTAAATAATTGTAAAAAAAATCATGAAAATAGTTTCATTTTCTGTTAACGATGTATTAACTAGTTTACATCTGGCACCACATTACGAGTAAAGAGGTAGAGGATTCAATAAAACAATATCGACAATAAAATATAGATAAAAAATTCCTTGGCGCCAATTTTTCCGAAGAGACGATTACATTTTTCAAAGAAAACAGTTGCCAAAAAAATTGTTTCTCTATTATAAAAATACTTTCATTCTCTGATAAAAATATAAACTTCCAAGCCAATTAGCCGACAGCAACCATCGCTTAAACCCTACATCCCCCACCCTCGCAAGCACCTGCCAGATGCAACATGTTTCGATAAAGTATCTCCTCATAACAATGAACTGCCATGTCCATACTTCACCGAAGCTCCAGCCATTTTGAATTGCAAATGCAATATCGGCGATGGGAACATCCAAAAAATTGGTACGGCCGCGGATATCAAGATAGTGTGAGGGAGAGAAAAAAATCTAGAGGAACAAAACCAAAAAAAAAAAAAGGAAGTCTTGCGACAAATGAGGAAATTGTCTTAAGAGTCGGTGGACCCTTGACAGGACACTTTAGTTCTTCTTCCAGCAAACGGAATTGCGAGAGGTTTGAGGTGGGTGTCCTTTATTGCTTCGACCGAATTCGCTTTTTTTTTTTTTTTTGGCGAGCAATTCGTTTTCCGCCTCAATAAAGAGTGGAGAGTAGGGGCGAAATTTATGTTAAAGGAATTCAGTAAATCGGGACGCAGAATTGGAGGGCACACCAAGGTTTTGTAAATGGGACGAGCAGTTTATTTATCTGTAAACCACTTTTTCTGGTATTAGTTTCAGATAAAGCAGTATATATCCTGTTTAAGGATGTTTTTTACAAACTAAATGAGTCGATATGTTTTGTTTAAATGAAGAAATTTCAATGAATTTGAGCCTGTTGACAACAGTTAAAATAAGGGGAAGTGTGTAGAAATTGGAGGGAATAAATTTCGCAATGTCGTATGGCTCTTATATTCCGGTCATGACATTTTGAATAGGAAGTGTTTTACGCTTATGCGTCTTTAATACATTAAATGCATTTTTCAATCATTTTGTTTTGAAAATATATGTCACATTCAAATTCATAAATGAACGCCAAGTTAATTCCCAAAATTCCAAAGCTATCGGACAAAACCAGTTTAGAGAGCTGTTTTTATTGTTACATCAAATCAAATTCCCTGTTATAAGGGTTTCCGAAATAAAATTGGCGTAGAGCTTTTGATGTGAATTTTGTTCTAAACAACGTATCAAAAACTGATTTAAACATTCAACAGAAAGTTGGAAAACAAATCTCTTTCGGAAAATAAATTAATAATTGATCTACACAATCTGAAACTGTGCAATAAATGAGAAAATTATTGAGATATATTGTTGGATCAGAAGAATCATTTTTGAAATTTTTAAAAGAAATCTATGTTTTTTAAATAATTGGCAAAATCAAAGAATCAATTCCTCAGCTGCAGCTATTTGTCCAATATGGTCAGTTTTTAACGTATATGAATTATTGTTGCACTGAAATAACTGTTCAATAATGGCATCCCCCCACACAGATTTACACTTTTTTTCATTATGTAGTAATCGGAAAAACACCACAGTTAGGAATTCGTTGAACCACATGATCTTCCAAAGTCGCCACATGATCTTCCAAAGTTCACATGGTCGCCAATCATGGAAATATTACGTGGTCTCACCGTTGCTTCTTGTTATATATATATATATATTCAGCAGAAGTTAAATTGACCCTCTGACGGCGGGGAGTGTGATCTTGGCTCTCTTTCTTCCGAAATAAACCATAGCGCAGATTTCTAGACCCACTATACTATGGAGTATTCCTGTGCCTTTAATTGCTATGTTATCAAATAAACCCCAGAAAATACTTCCTGTGTTTTCGAGTAATTTAACCAATGAGCAATCTTCATTATCACGTAAATTATTGCTGTATCTAAAAAAGCAACAATAGTTAAATTTAATCTAACTTACTTTTACTACCTCCCTGCGCATGTTCTATGGATGAAAATTTTGACGGGAAGAAATCCTTGACTGCAATCTATGTCATTCATATTCTATATGTAAAATCATGGCCATAGATCTATGACCAAATGTTACCAATCTTCCTACTCCACTTTCATTATAAATCAAAAAATGTTATTTGACACAGACACCAGACACAGCAACTGAACAGATTTTGCCAATGAATTAAAAAACATGCGTTTAGTAAACCAATCAGAATATCTCTGTTTATTGCGCCAGTGTGGCTTAAAATAGTGCTTCTATTTGTGGGGATTAAGGAATCCGACAACGTTAAAAACACTGTTTATCGACCACATTTGCGAATTTTTTTTTCTATCGTTATTTCTTCTGGTTTAGATTTTCCTTTTTCCAAAACAGTTTATATTTTCTAGAAAAAGAAAAGCCTGACATCCAGGATCGCATAGTTTTCAGCTAAAATTTGTCTTTCACTTCACTTTTAATTTTCATAAAAATTCATCCCCGTTCACATGATATCTCAAAAACTAATAGAGGTATTTGCATACAAATTTCAGCGTGTGTTTTAAATCATAGGGCAAAGAAATGAACAAAGGTTTATTGTTGATGAAATACGCTTTCATTTATGGGCATTTTAAGAAAAATTAAGTTAAGAATTTATGGAAAAAATGCATACGTACGTATATTTTCCCCCATAACTTCTTTGCATCTCAAACTTTTTCTTAGATTTTGCTTCTTTTCATTCATCATTATATTTCAAAACTTGAGTACAAAGAAAAATAGGGTAGCTGCATGACACTTTTATGTAGAATATTAATCGTTTTCGTTAAATTTCATTAAAATTTACTAAAGATTATCCCATTTCTCAAAACATATTGTATTTTCAAATAATTTTATTACATTTATGGAGTTTTGAATTATAACTGACAATATATTTAAAAACCATAGTTTTTAAAAAATCCGATTTTTCAATACATTCCTTTGAACGTAGTCGGATACCTTAAGTAAAGTTCGTTAAAATTAATTGGTATTACTAAATTAATGTTGCTGATTAGGGCTGTTGTGCACAAATAGTTAGCGGAGGAGGACAGATAATAAATACGTCGATACTTGTAATAACGGAGAACAAACTGAAACTGTATAAAAAGGAAATATTTATTGGAATATATATTTATATATATGAAAAAATCCTTTTTTAATCCTTAAACGGATTCACAGTAAAACGGAAAAAACCTGATAACATATTGTATTATACAGGGTGTCCCAAATTAAAGTTACCCTATTCAGAGCTACATACCACCTTAACTATTCATTCGAAAATTCGAAATTTTGGGTTCGCCTTAATAAAGGTTGGAAAGACATTTTGCTTTAAAAAAAATTAGTTCCAAATGTCGCTACTAGAGGGCGTATTATCAACTATTTTATTATAAGAATTACACATTAGCTTTGAATTAATCCAAGTCATGTTCGATATGATGGCCACCATTGTCAGATACCCTCTGACATCTGACAGTGGCATGTTCAACAGTAAAGCGCAGTGTCTGCGCTTTACTGTTGAACATGCAGTGTCTGCGTTGAAATACTAAACAGTTGGCGGCAAATATGGCTTTAAGATCAGGCAACGTTTTCGAGTTGTCCCGGCCAATCAGATATTTCAAATATCCCCAGAGTCAAAAACCGCGTGGATTAAGGTCTGGGGATCGGGCAGGCCAAGCATTATTGAAGTGGCTACTTTTTACTCTTTCTTCTGTAAAATGTGTTTTCAGAATATTTTTTGCACAATTTTCAGGGTGTAGAGTCGCACCATCCTGCATAAAAAGCATTCGGTCAAGGCATTGACCTGATTGTAGAGCCGGAACAACTGCCTTCTCCAACATCGATGCATATCGCTCTTTCGTGATAGTGCATGTCACTGCAGCTGATGGAGTTTGTTTCTCGAAATACGGCTCCACAATAAAAGAAGCATTAAATCCACACCATGCCGTTACTTTCGGTGAATGTTACGGAACATCTAGGGTAGAGCGGGGATGTTCTGTAAGTTATTGGCTACGGTTGGGGATCTATCGCTTATATGAGACCCGCTTTCTATCAATACACCCTCTAGTGGAGACATTTGGAACTAAATTTTTTTTAGCAAAATGCTTTTCTCATCCCTTTATTAAGGCTTATACAAAATTTCAGAATTTTCGGATGAATAGTTACGGCGGTATGTAGCTCTAAATAGGGTAACTTTAATTTGGGATACCCTGTATAAGATATTGTTAATGATCATTATATTAGGAAGAACTGTTTTAAATTGTTATATAGAAATACGAGAGATTCGTTTAGGTATTGTCGAGAGGTACAAAATTAAATTATTTATTTCCATTGAATGAAAATATTATTAACTAGAACTAAGAGTAAATTGAAATATCTTATCAATTTGATTAATAGAATTAAAACTATGAACAACTAAAAATATAAATTTCGCATCGAGTATTCTTCTGAAACAAGCATATATTTATCTCTAAATCTGATATTTAAATAATATACTCGAAATTCTGACTAAGAACTTACTTTAAAAAAATATTTTTTTTGAAAATGTGTTTCTTATTCCAATGATTGAATCGAATTTTTTGTACACACAAAAAAAATGGTCTTGTTATACAAGCAATTGTTCTTTTAATCCATTTACATTACAATGCAATTGATTTAACAGGTAAACAAATTATAATTAAGGCGCTTTTAGTGATCAAGGAAAAAACACGGTTGAAAAATTGTGTTTGCAGCCTTAATTAGGTAGACTTTTTCTATTTCCCATGATGCATTTAGCCTGTTGTTCTTTTTCACATAGGCTTTAAAAAAATCTTGTTTGTATTCTCATGGGGCATTGTTTAACACTTTCAATAAAATAAAAAAATTAAACCTGATAAATTTTAAACATTTTTCAAGTACCGATAATCTTCTTACAAGTTTTTCTAACGCCTTTTCCTCATATACACATAGGGCTTTCAGTTATTTAAATCTATTTACAAATTGCAATCATTTCAAGAGAATTTTTTTTATTTTAAATTGTTATGGGTTTATTAAATGGTTTTATGTAGATATTGCATGTACTATCATCATGAACTAATATGATGAGATATTTCAGGTTAGAGAATTGGTTACATCTACAATCAATGGGGGGTGGTCCCCCCAAAACTTTCTCATATAATCTTTAATAAACTTGTCATTAACTTGACATAAGAACTCCTTCCTTGTCTTACAACAGTTACGAAATATTAACTTTTGGCTCGAATTTATCATTTTTATCGAATCTATGGTGCCACATTTTGACTGATTTAGAGTGCAGAATATTCTTCTGGAATGCATTCAGGAATTAGAGACAGCAGTATAGATTGCACTTTAAGAAATATAGACAGACTCCAATTTCTGGAATATAGACAGAAATATTGATATATTCTTATGGAATACAGAGAGCAATTTCTTCTCCTAATAACTGCATTCTGATGGTATTTATCCGATGAAATTTGGTATATTTCGCCATGCATATTAGTCACCTGCTCAAAGTATAGAGAACAGTGTCTTCTGGCCATCAAAGTGACCCTGAAACACCTAGGTAGTACCTAGGAAATAAAAGCCCAACTAGCGCCTAAGAGATTCTAGGAATATTTGACCTTATTTCCTGGGTAACAAAAAAGCCTTACTTAGTTTCAATATATAGGATAAATAGTTTATCTAAAAAACATCCATCATTTTTAAATGACCTTGAAGATTAAAGTGACCTTCAAATACCTATGTAGTTGATCCTAGGTGCTACTTAGATATGCGTCCTAATTTCCTAAGGATCATCTAATTAATAAAAATTTGTTGTACATAAACATTTGTCCTTATTTCCTGGGTAGCAACTAGGAAAAAAAAGCCTTACTTAGTTTAAATATATAGGATGAGTAGTCTATCTAAATAACAGTTCATTTTTTTTGAAAATGGGCTTGGCAATCAAAGTGACTTTTAAACGCCTTTGTAATATCCAGTTGATCCTAGGTACTACCTAGATATGCTCTCTAATTTTCTAAAGATCATCTAAGAGATAAAAATTTTACTTATCGAAAATATTTAAGAATAGAAATTTAAGAAACAGTCAACCATCTATATTTTCACTTAAAATAAAAACCAGAATACACTTCAAATACTAGCTCTACCACAACGAATTCTTTGTTAAAGCAAATTTCAAATAACGCTTATTGAAAACCCCAACCAGAAATTGGAATCTGTCATATTTTTCATCTTTTTATCAGTCATTTCTATTTTTTTAATCCATTATGGCACGGGTAGAAAATTTTCTGTACTTTAATTATATCCGGTTATTTCAATAAAATTGTGAAAAGCAATTGTCACTAGACAAAGGTAACCACGCATTTATTTTAGTATAGAAATGAAGATCCCTTTGTAATGTTCTGTGGGGAAAAGTTTTATTATTTCTCTTCAATTTACTCAATGGATTAAAAATTTGAATTATCCCTATACTTCTAACAGAAGTCATGCAAAAATTATTTGATTGCGTTGGAATAGCAGATGGACGATCAGCTTTTTATGGTAAATATTTGGTCAACATTCAATCCAATGATTCGAAAAAATGGTAATTATCTATTTGTTCTGGAATTATTAATGAAAAATAGAAAAATTAATTCAGTATGGATAGGACTAAATAAGGACAGAACTTTTTCAGGTAGAATTTAAGTTTTATCTTTGGGTACTACGATGAAAGGGAGATCTAAGCCAAATTCAATTCATTATCTGTACAAAAAATCCATAATTGAAACTTATCAAATGTATTTACCCCAAAGAGAGCTCTACTGCAAGTCGATGTGATTAATAATGACGCAATGTAGCGATCAGTGAAGGAAAAAAAATATGTATAAATAAAAATGAATATTTATCTGTAGTCTTTTATGCGCAGGCATATAGCTCATCCGATTTTCATAAAACTTCTACAAATATTACTTGCACTTACGCGAAGGCTATAAGCATAATACAGTCATCTAAAGTATAAAAAAATATTTTCAGATCTATTTACCACATCTATCAACCAGGGATTAACCCCCAAATAACTCGCCAAGGAGACTCAACGGATTCAGTAAAGATGCTAAATTCAAACTAGACGTTAATATTTCAGATTTATTGTATGTAATTGAAATGTAAGTCTTTCACTGAGGTAATAGTTTGATTAGAGAGTGTGCGAGAAAGTTTCAGGGGAACCAATCTTATAGGTTTGAAGTTTTAAATAAGCATTCGATAAAAATTTAACGTTTTATGCAGTAACTTCCGAAAATATTACAGTACAAATAATTTTGTACCGTCTTATTTCCCCAAAAAATTATCTTTTCAACTTTATTAAATATTTTATGGTATGAATATACTTTCCACGTTTAATCAATTGTAAAAGAAAATATTTTAATGGCATTTTGTAATATTAAACTTGATGATACTCAACGAATGTTAAGCAAATCACGAGATTCCATAAATAGTTTCTTTCATTACCATTCTGAAAGAACACCGGGCTTTGCAGTTCTAAAAAAATATAGAGGCCGCTGTAGCCTGATTAGTAGAGCGTCAGCCTCGTAACCTTAAGGTCGCGGGTTCTGTCCTCGTCTCGGCCAAATACCGCCGTGTTGGCTCATGGCAGTTGGGGCACGTTAAATATGTCGCGACTGCAAAGTCCTCCAAGTTCCCATAACAAAACGATACCTCTGGGGGTACTAAATCAGGGATGAATCGGTCTCTGATTTGTATCTAAATTCTGACTTGCGGATTGATGAATGAATGTATGAATAAGTTCGGCCACCCCCTAAAAAGGGTTGTGTCGTGTGTGTTCGAGCAAAGTCGTACTTTCACCTTAATGGTGCTCTTTAACATCTGCTTTTATTCGAAAGAGCTCCACTCATTCGTGCTTGGTATGACCAAGTTGCATTAAAACCACCACCAAAAGAATACAAAAATCTAATATATAAAAATATTTTTTTTAATAATAGAATAATAAAAATGGAATAAATGCTATTTATGCTTCTTCTTTACATATCCTTCAATTTCAATGGATATGTATTCATTGACGACAAGGAAATAAATATCATTCTTAATTAAACAAGATAACTATTTCAAATTCCAAACGATGTCTCTAAGGTTATTTGTTCCGCGGAAGCAACGCTCCGGGTACCAGAATATTGGTGAACAGTAAAAATTTAAAGACAAAACTATTAAAATATTATTAAAATGGTGTTCTTATTTATAATTCACATCACATATTTTTAGAATGAAGATAACAGCCATAGGTTTATTTCAAAAACTTTCCTTCCACGTCCTCCGAGATCATGATGTTATTTACAAATACAGTGGAAAATATTCATATGCATTTAACAATGTGCTATTATTAGCTTGACATATAAAAGTTTTTTTCCCCAATAACTATCGTCACACGGATTCAAACATTATCAAGATTTCAATCTTCTCATTACACGAAAACATCACACAAAATTGACATTTTTGCTTTTTAAAAAAAAAATTACTCAATTTAAATTCTGAACGGTGGATTATCTCCCAAAAGAGCTAATTTCACAAGGTTATAACAACTATCTCCTGTTTTATTACATGTTTTAGCAAAAAAAGAGAATTTTAAAAAATCTTATCATTTATCTACTTATTTCATGTGAAAAACGATTAAATTAAGGTTGTTTTTTTTTCATCATACAGATCCTGAATCTCAATTGAATCTATAATGGGCAAATGCAAAATGTTAAATGCTCTTGTCTTTGTAAAAAAGAATAATTCTCCAAATGGACAAAGATACGATAAGAAGTTGATGATGATAATAAATAATTCTCATAAAATGTAATATTAGAATTACCGTAAATCTAGCTTACACAAAAGAACAATGATACAAATTAATATGCATGTCACAATATACCTCATTTTGATTCCCATCGCTACTGAGATTAGATTCAAACCATATCTATAAAAGTTTCGTTTTAAAACAACTTCATTGATTATGTTTTTTAAAAACATCATATTGTTTAAATTTAACACAGAAATTCTGGTCATCAAAACTTTTTATGGAAGCCTTTAGTTAACAAATAAGAAGTATTGAAATTCAAATTGTATTATAGATATAATGATATAAACGATATCTTTTTTGACAACATTATTCATATTTTTAATTATAAATTAAAATTTATTCTCCTTACCAGGTTTTTAATTTTGGAATTGTTACACTATATTCGAAATATTTGTCGACAATTATTTGGAGCACACAAAAGGTACCTCAGTTTTGAAGGAAATACCTGAATGTATTTGACTATCCAGCTTAAATAATTTAATGGTTCGTAGTCTAAACTGTCCTAATTTATTTCATTCCAAAGATTAATTTCTTAGTCAATTTTGGGCTAATCTAAATATTTTAGAGTTCCTTGTGACTACAAAACGCATTTTTGAATTACCGGAATATTGATACAAATTTACCTTTTTGGCAATCTGATCACCATTTCTTAGAATTTATGATGGAAACATCAAATTTTTAATTTTTTAAAATCTGGCGCACCATTTAAGATATTTATAAGTAATTATTTGGAGTACTTAAAAGCTACCTCAGTTTTGAAAGAAATACCAAAATGTATTTGATTATTTAGCTGAAAAAAATCTTGATAGAATCCAAATTTAACTTTTATTTTTACCAATCTAAATTTAGTCCCAATTCCTATTTTAGAGTTCCCTGTGGATACTTTTTTGAAAATTGGGACAAAAAATATTTTAAATATGTATTAAAATGAAAGCAAGAGAAAATATACTTTTTCAATGCTACAACGTTCCCTTGTCCTATTCATAATAAGCGGCATTTCCAGCCAGCTGTACCACACCTGCTAACACCATTCATTTTTAAAGCCTCCATACTGCTAGGTGGGGAGTCTGCTTATCCCCAAGTGGTCGCTGCATCTGGACATGAGTGATACAGCTGAAAGACCAATCTTGAAGTTCATTGTTTAAGAGCAACTTCTCGCATCTTTAAAGGAAAGGGGTATCAAACATCTGCATGCCAAATGGTCCCTTTGTGAAGGAATATGATTAACACGTGTTCCAGAGCTGTCAGTCAGGAGGCCGCATCATGGATGGTCACTTCACACACCAGACTGAGGCCACAAATGATGGCAATTTTCGCTGAACGATTGGTCCATAGAGTGCTAATGTGGAAGAATTGAAAATGCGAAGGTGGAGCTTGGACAGCGAAATGGGAGGGGGCTCTTTGAAGAGAAGAGACCTTTTTGACTGCGGATTGCGGCATTTTACGCTCCCCACTGGAGTAATCGTTCTGATTAAACACCCTGTTAGTGTCTTGTGGTGTTCTTTCTCCAAATTGATGGAGAACTTATTTCACGATAAATCTTCGACTGCTGTACAAGTATCAAATATTTAAACCTATAATAGAACCTATAATAGTATATTTATATGGCTATAAATAACAGAATTGTCTGAAATTCTACTATTTCATTTCATCGGTCAGGATCAAGTCATTACAATACAAACATAGCATAAAGCTATACATTTAAAGACAAGTAATTGGGTATGGATAATAGAAAAAAATGTTTTTATATTTAATTAATTAGCTTTTCAGATCTCTTTGAAAATAATTTGGAAGAAATTCAATGCAAATCATTTTGGTGGAACTAAAAAAATTGATATGGAAATCGCTGTCCCAGTTGATAATTATTATATATCAAGGGCGAAAAAGGTTTTTGATATCTAACTAATTAGAAATTTTGAAGAAAGACTGCAAAAATGGAAGAAATAATGGAGAAGAGATAATAAGAAATAACAGTGGTATTTGTTTTCCAATTTATACTAGTCAGCAGACATTTATAAAATGCTACCAAGAATAATTCGTATGCCCTTCAAATAGAAATAAAAACTATTCCCAAAGCTTTAATATCTATTTATCTTTCACTCTGAATAATTTTTATCAATGATATGAGCGTGTATGTACATACGCGCGCGCGCGCGCGTGTGTGTGTGTGCTTTCTACATGATAAAGGGCTTGAGCTAAAACTTCCAGATTTACTCTGATAGATGGAGATGTCAAATTCAGAGTGCGGACTTTTTTTTTTGAAATTTTAATTAATTCAAAATTAAGCATAATATTGGTTGATTTCCCATAATAACTGCATGAAATATTCCCTGACAAATAAAATATTTGATTCGTTTTAAAAATCAAAAAAATTTTCTTTTCAACTGTCAAATTCTTGAATTGAATTTTCATCAAAATGATAACTTGTAATACACAATTCATGACAATGCAATCTATATATGATGCACACTACTCATGGCAATGTAATCTGTTCCTCTGATACAAAACTCGTGGTAGCCTAATATTTCCTTTTAATACACTATTGGTATCAGCATAATCTTTCCCTGTAATACATTATTCCTAAAAGCATAATATATTCCTTTAACATACAATTCGTGGCAACATAATCTATCCTTTTAATATATAATTAGTTGCAGCGTAATCTATCCCTGTAATATATAATTCGTGGTGGCATAATCTTTTCCTTTAACATACAATCCATGGCAACATAATCTATCCTTGTAATATACAGTTCATAGCAGCATAATTTATCTTCGTAATTTACAATTCGTAGCAACATAATCTATCCCTTTAACATACAATCCGAGGCAGCATATTCTATCCTTGTAATATACAGCTCATAGCAGCATAATCTATCCTCGTAATTTACAAGTCATAGCAGCATAATCTATCTCTGTAATATACAATTAGTGGCAGCACAATATATCCTTGTAATATACAATTCATAGTAGCATAATCTATCCTTGCAATATATAATTCGTGGCTGTATAATCTATTCCTGTAATATACAATTCTTCGCAGCATAATCTATCCCTTTAACATACAATCCGTGGCAGCATAATCTATCCTGGTGATATATAATTCGCTACAGTATAATCTATCCTTGTTTAACTCTCAGACGCACAGACATATCAACCTGACAAAGAATGACAATCCGCTATAACTTTGTATCTAGTTTGCCGAAAGACTTAGAACCAAAAACACATCGATCCCAGCTTCTTTTACGAAGCCATTCACGGCATTTCGTCGGCTTATTAGGCGAGTTTTAATACAAATTCAGATCTCGTTTCCGCCCCAATTTTTATAAGTTTTATCTTTATTACCAGCAAAGTTTTGGAGGGGAGGATAAAAAAAAATTTTGTTTGTCGAGACCCGAGCCGGGGCGTATATTCAAATAAGCCGTCTCCAGGGGCTTTGTATCTAATATCTTATGCGGCCGGCGTTTGTGAATTATGTCTTTACTTTAACACCGGGCCCTTCTTTCTCTGCGGGTTGATCATCGTGGCCCCGGTGATAAAACGTAATCTTTGCGAGGTGAAATAAAAGTTTTAACACTTCTCGACCAGAATGTTTGGGCTCCTAATGCATGGATGGTGAGAAAAAAAAGGGTTTAACATCCCTTTATCTGAGAAAAGAATCTCCATACCACTTGATCCTGTCGAAAAGATGAAAAAAATGAAACCGGCAACCCGAGATCCCCTCTATAAATTTTGGGCGTTTGACAATTTTACGCGTTCAAAGCAGAGGAATAAAGAATTCCGGGCAAAACCTCAAGCCACAGAAGACATCTTTGGTCACTTAGTTTATTGGCAAGGTGGATATTCAATATATACTCAATATTTTTATATCGATAATTCATTTTAAAAATATGAATTTCCTAAAAAAAAAATTATTTTGTTCCTGTATTACCTATTTTGACTTGTTTCTGATTTCTTAGACGGATATTCAAAATCAATTTTTATACGCATCTTGAAACATTAAAGTTCTGAAATTTCACATTCTTGGGAATGACTAATAACATCAAAACATTATAGTTTTTTTTTGGAATTTAACTATTGATCAATTGACAAATTTTAATTTCTCTGGCACATATGTGGTACCATCTATTAAAAATTGCATCTCAGATAGGAGAATAAGAAACTTCTACCTGATGGTTGATTCTAACCTTCCCAGTTAGTACAGAAATGGTGTGTGGTCGGCTGCCTGTCTATTGATGACGGAACGTACTTCCCGAAGGAGGGTCTGCACCATGTCCGATGATGGCGCCTCAGTTCCTCCAATGTCGTAGTGACTCATATTTCACTCAGATTTAACCATGGGCCTCAGGATGGATATTGTGTCCTCAGTTGGATGGATGAGTATCTACATCCATTCCAACAGAAAACATATGATGAGCCCAAGAGTAAACAACTTAGGATTCTGTTCAGTTTAACGCAGTAGATTTGCACGCGTTTTGTTTATCTCTAACGAAAGCAATACATTTGCTGCATAACAGTCAGCGTCATCTATTACGCATTTATACGCAATAGATTGCGCTATAGTACAATAGATTGCTGTTATGTGCAATAGATATAGTGTAATTGATTACTGTTTTATATATTGTGCTGTTATGGGCAATAAATTGCATATGTTGTTGCAAATTATAAGCTGTCAAGACCAAATTCACTTTACAGTCCCTTATGAAAAAATTCAATTGATTTACAAAATAAAATTGTATTATATAATTTATATCTAATATTGCATTTGCTGCATTAAAACAAATTGATTACAATGAACTAAAATTATTATTAGATAAACTAAAATTATTCACTTTACTGATACATTCTAATATATTTAACAATAAAAAGATATTCCTCAATATTTAAATTATAAGCATCAGACCACCCGCAATCATCCGTTGCGTTATTATGAGACTAATATTTTAGAAATAATTAGAGATTAGTTTCCCTCCACCCCCGAATAAATGATGAGTTAAAAAAATGAAATTCCCACAGATTTGACCCAAAGAATGTGAAAACAGAAACAATAAAATTGTTTTAAAAAGTCGTTAAATTTAGGAAAGAATTCCACAACACAACTGTGTTGGTATCAGGGGCTTTTTTATTCACGCTGAGGTGCAGGAAAACGATATTTGCATGTTTTTTTTGCATGGCTAAAAATTATTGCCAAAGCATACTAATTGATTAATTGAATTAAAGTGTAACTACGATGCCTATGAAAACTTATGATATTCCCCTTTATATTGCTTACATCGTGCAGCATTAAATTTTTGAATTATTTTTAGAGAAGGACCTCAAACAATATCGCAGAGTCATGAATTACAGAATCAATAGCTTGTGAACCCATTAGATTATTGTAGTGTTACATTACCTTTAAAAAATGTTATACTCCTGAAAGTGTAATTTTTCATCTTTGAGACTGTTCAAAATCACTAGGGATGTTGTAGCAATTCAGAATATTATAGAACACTACAAAAAAAGGATGTAATAGTACCGATTTCTACTTAAACCTGTTTTTCAAAAAAAATAGCGTTACAGAAAATTATTTGGTGTGTAAGTTGTCTATAACAAAAAAAAATGCATTTTATTTCATGTGAAAATACGAAACATGGGCAGCAAACCGAAATGAATGCAACAAACATACATAAACATCGGTAAAAATAAGCAATAAATAGGTAATAAATAGGCAATAAATAGGTAAGCAATAAATAGACAGACGTAACGATACAAAGTAATCATAGAAAACTGGACTTCAATGCTCAAGAAATTTATTTGAATAATACGCTATTTAATTTCTCCTTTTCTTCGAGAGCCTCCATTTGTATATATTCTGTGACAGGATATCTAATGTTCTAGAAGAAACAGCGGCACTCGGTTCTCAGATTCTCGAATATTGGGGAGCTTTCCTTTCGAAGCTGACACTGTAGGAAAAGAAAGCCTTCATTCATTTCAATTATGGTATTCACAAAAATGCATCCCTGATTTAAAGACCATATTTTGAGAAATCAAAGAATTTTAAATAGTGAGAATATCATAAATTCATTCGATTGTTTTCGGTTATTACAATACTTTATTCATTCTACATCATGAGAATGAAAACAATAATAATAGCTCACTGAAAACATATAATTCAAAATATGAAAGAATGATTGTATATAAAGAAACTGAATGCCTAAAAGCCAAAAAAGAACATAATTTATAATATATTTGCAGTTATTTAGCGCATTTTTGATGACTTAAAAGCTTCAAATAATATATTTTGTCGATTTTAATGACTTAGTAAACGTCGAAAGAACCATTTACAACATTCCAGACATCGTTAAACACTGCAATTATAATATAACGTTTCCCACATGTGTAATAAAACAAATTATCTTAAACTAGCGTGAAAGCTGAATTTATTAGCGTAGTTAATTTAACTAAAGCCATTTCAGCACTTCTCTAAACCATTCGTTAACATTATGAAGATTTAATTAAGTCTGTACAAGAGTTTATTAATCATCAGCAATAATTTTTCAAGAATCATTAATTTATGAGTTGCGAGAATATAATACGCTGACTTACTCTCTGAAATAACGTTTAAGTTTATAAAACAATTAATTAAAACATTAGTTTTTTAACGCAATTTTCTGTACTTGCGTGTAACTCCATAAAGTAGATAACCATATAAGAAATATTTTCTGTTTTTGTAATGCTTTAAAGTCCCAAATTTATTTTTAAACAAAGTCAGAGATATATATGTATTTATGACTCAATTTATTCGTAAATTGGTTTAATTCACTTAGAAGATTTTTAAATAAAATGATTTTTTTCTTTAGGAACTATATCTTTCTGTATTATAATGCATTATTTTCCTGTCTATTTACTAGCCGCCTATGAGGATCAGGTAGTTTGCTGTGAGTACTGATTATGGGTAATTCCAATCAACTCTTTTCCATTCATAGCTCAATACTATTGCTCGTGTTTCCTTCAACAAATTACTTTAGGCATCAAACTATAACAGATGCCAAACTCCTGTATTTTAATAACCTTATACATGCTTCTCTTTTTATGTGCATAAAAGGCCGTGGTGACCTAGTGGTAAGGTCACAGCTTCGGAACCGGAGGGTTTCAGGTTCGAGACTCGATTCCACCGAAGAACCGTCTTGTGAGGGGGTCTCTTACATGTCAAATCTGTCAGGCCAAACGTCCTCCCGCGGGTGCTGTGCGGTGTGGTGAGGGGGGTACCAGCTCAGTTGTCGTCCTGGTCATCTGACCATGATTCAAAATGACGGTTTCCGTCCCAAAATAGCCCTCGTGTTGCTTTACAAAGAGACGTCAATATAACTAAACTAAATTAAACGTTTTGTGTGCATGAGTTTTGCTAATGAGCCGAACCATGTAACATTGCTTTAAAAATTTATATACCTGAATAATCAATTTTATATTAGCCTTATAATGATGAATAATGTAACTTTGTTCTGATTTCAGTTTAAAACAGTGCAGATAATTAACAGATTTTTCCTTTATTTTTCAGGATTTTAAAAAATCACTCTGTTAAATGTTTGATAGAGCCATAAAAATGGTTAGAATTTCTTAACAATAATGAATTTATAGTTGAAAATAGCACAAAAAAATTATTTTTATAAAATTGGTAAAGTTCTATGCAATTTACATGGCAGTTAAATTGGTATTATTAAAGGGACATTTTATTTTTAAATTGTAATATAAAAACGATTTTTGCTCCTGCGATATTTTCAGAACATATTTCGAAAATACGCCAGACTCACGCTGATTTTTGGAATCAAAACTTTAATAAAAAGTTTCAAAATCATTTCTTCATTTCTGTGATCTTAAGTATATATGTACCAAATTTTATAGTTATAAGTCAAATGATCAATACTACACATCCACAGCATACATGCATATTCTATTTTGTTATTAGTAGATATAAAATATGTTTCAATTCTATTTAGAAATTAAATTTCCGAAATTAAATCTATCATATATTAGTTTTGCATATTAAATTTCTTATGTTTTAAAAATAATATCATTGTAATCAACAGAAATTCGAAATCTCGATTTTAAAGAATTCCTACACTTCGGAATAATTTGAGTAAAAAAATATATATGTATGTTTGGAATTTTTCTCTCTGTGAATGATATAACTAAAAAAACCTATTGATTTTTATCAAATTTTAAATGAAAACCATTAAAGAATTTATTTAATAATATCCCTAAAAAGGCTTGCACTGTAATTACAAAACGAAGTGGGATAGATGGTTAAAATTGAAGATATGAACTTAGCTTCTAAAGTCCTGATATGTTTCGAATTTAGATAGAAGTCTTTCAAGAAATTGACTTTTTTTTGGTCTGTGCTTTCATAAGTATGTAAAAGCGCTCATTCAAAAACGCAATGTTTTATATATAAGAAATTCGGAATTTATTTTTACAACTATGTCAGTTAAATATCCTATTATGGTTTCGGTCGTTTTGAAGAAATTCACCCAAATAACACATTCAGTTTTCTGCTACTTTTACATGAACTTATTTCAACGATTTTACCGCATAACTCAACGATTAAGCCACATTCTAACAATTAAACCTAATGGTTAGCTCTATTTCAAATATTAAACAACATTTCAATGGTTTATCGTTTTCAAAGAAAGCATCCAAAATACAGACTCAAGTCTTCTACTACTTTTATATCAACTGCATTTCGCCTATTTAGTATTTCAAAGTCTAAATAGCATTCCAACGATTAAACCATATTCCTTCAATTAAACTAAATTTCAACAATTAAACAACTTTCCAACGGTTAAAATGTATTGCAACGATTAAATCGCAATCGATTTGTGAAAACCAATGGTTAGACCTCATTACAAAGATTAAACTGCATTCCAAGGATTAAACCGTATTCCAAAGATTAAATCGAAATACAGCGATTAAACCACTTTCCTCGATCCCCCAAAAAATAGCAAATATCACATATCTAGCAAGATGCTTCGTAATTATTGTTGGAGATTAATAATACATAAGCAAATTTATCAGAGAGTAGGCAAGAAAGTTTCGAAGAGACCACTGCTACAGATTTTTAAGTGTTTTGTTGTCTGTAGTAGAAAAACGATCTTTTACAATATTATTGTGTTATCATCATTAACACTTATACTAAGAAAATAGCGTTTTCTAATTTAAAAGGAAAATTAAGATTTTTGAACACCCGATTCGTGGTTAAAAATGTCTGACATGTACAATTTAGTATCTGCCGCATTTCCCCCAAAAGAAAGGGATTTCGGAATGGTTATAGATTTCTCGGGGTTCATCCCAAAAGAGCCTTATAGTAAGCAGAGAACGGGGATTCTTGCTTAAGGCAGGCGAGAATTTATTAAAAGAAATGGCTCCGTGTAAATCATCATTTGCTACCGACCAAAATTTCCTGAAAAAAAATCTATTTTAAGGGAACAGAACTTTGTTATGAAATTTTGCATGAAATATCGACGACGACCCAGCATTTTATGATCTGCTTTTCAGTCAGGCGTGAAAATATGAAGTTACTTTTTATTCAAATTTGTTAATAACATTCGGCGTTTTTGCTGTGTGTTTTTATCGGCACTGTTTTCCTCCAAAAATTTGAAAGTCAGGTGACTTAAGTGACAGAATATTTACATGTAGTTCATTGAGAAGATTCGTATTAAAAAATATATTATTTAAGGTTAATCATGATTACTTTTTTCAGTAATTGACTCAAAATTTCTTCAATGTTTCTCCGAGATAAAAAAAAAAATCTGTTAGAGCATTTTACATCAGCCAAATATGGATGCTGTAGCCAAGCTTCTAGCTGTTCTGTATGGATCAGCCAAATATGGAACAAAATCTTCAAGAGGATTCTCTTGAAAACTTTGTTCATTTCACATAAGATTTGCCATCACTTAATTTGCCAACAGCATTTTGTTTATTAGAATATTGAAGTTACAAACCTTCCTAGAAAAATAAAAATAAAAATTCGTCATTGCTGCTAAAAAAGCCTGGTAGAGAGCTTTAAAAAATTATATATATTGAAAAGAGGATTATTTATATATATATATATATATATATATACTAGCTATTACCCGCGATACTGTTCGCGTATAAATTTTGATTTATAGGTACGAAAAATTATCAAATAATGAAAAATCACAAAAAATTAAACCTAACCTTAAAACGATACATTTAAGAGTATAAGTAGGTACGAAAAATATATAACATAAGTACAATTTAATAACAAAAACACATAACTAATGTAAAAACAATTTATTTACATTGTAACCCCACATTAAAAGAAAACAGCAAATCAAGGCCGGTGAAATTCATTTTATTTATTGAACGAGATGGAAACAGCTACTATTCACATAATTTTTAAACTTTTAATTTGAATGAAAATGAACTTTCAAAGGCAGTTGGCGTAACGCCCGTGTTTGACTTTCCTAAGGCCAGTTGGGGTAACGCAATGCAGATTAGAATTTTTTTATTTCCTTTATTCTTTTTTCTTTTAATTTAAAAGTACTTCAAAATTTATATATATATGGTATAGATAGATAGATAGATATAGCGCTTTACGGATTTTATCTGATGAACACGATTACTAGAGTAAATTTATTAGCAATCTAACTGATTAGGAATATGTTATTAGAAATTTAAAAAGCTTTGACGAGTTCGTAGATAGTTCATCTACAGCTGAAACAGGGGTGGAAATGTTGAAACTAGATCGAAATTTTCCTTTCCCTATAATTTTCTTTATATTGAAAATAAGAAACTAAATCACATTAGCCAAATCAGGTTCTTATTAAGATAGGTAATTTTCGCATTTAATGTGTTTTGATAGCAGCAATATCTTCGAAGTATGGGGCTCAAAAATGATTTTCATGCCTTAATTATGACTGTTTCTTTCTGATAAGTGTGTACACCTTAGATGTTGAACCTGTGTGGTGCACTCTTCATTTTGCATTAACTTACATTTACTCAGTAGATTTCTGAATGGAGTTTGCTCAAAATTTGATAGAAAATTACAAATTGTGAGTAAAGATATTGTACAATCATTCATATGATTCAAAACCTTTCTTAGTTATTATAATCACAGACATATGAGTTTCCAGACGAACATGATGCCAAAAAGAATTTTTTTAAAGCCAAGAGGGTCTAAAATGTGTAGAACCATCAAAATTCATATTTCTTAGTTCAAATTTCTTTTTCACAATTACAATCATTTCTCTACACATGCGGTACAACAAAGTAAAAAGGCATTCAAATGAGTAGATCGTGTAGAGTAATGCAAATCTACCAGATCAAAGAGCATTTTAACATTGTAATGGGTTTCCTTGTATAACATAATTATATCAAGCAATAACTTAATTATAATAATCGAACTTTCTTCTTCTTTAATACATAAAACATAAATCCCAATGATATTCCCAAAACGAATTTCAATCAGAATTTAAGAACTATTTCAAACAGAAGTAATACAAATTCAGGTAGAAAGTTTTATATTCAGATAAAAGTGAAAGATATCCCTCGGGAAGAAAAGGAATATTTTGCACAATTGCATATTGAATGGCGAGATAGGCAATACACAACTAGATAATCATTTCGTATTCGTATAGCATTACTTTGTTCAAAAACAATTATTTCGCTCTAGAACTTAATAATACTCGAAATTTTCGCTGGAACTTTTGTACTTAAGTCCCCGTGATACCATCAAACCAAATTTTTAGTCCGACTTTGAAGAACTATTTTTAAATCTAATGATACAAGTTCGTTTGCATCGTCTTCGAAAAATCTTTTTAATGGATCGAAAGAAAAACTTTTTCCTTGTCTCTTTCCAAATTATTATTCCTGAAAGATTCCAGAACTAAGGAAAATTTGTAGAACAACAAGGGTTGGGGGAAGGACTCTCTTCTTTTAGAAGTTAGGTGCCATTTGCATTTCAAACATCTTAGTTCTCAGTTCGTACGTGATCTTTTCTTCCAAGGAAGCAAATGATCGATTTCCTCCCTTTCTTTGAGAGTAAATAACTTTCGCGCCAACTCTTTTAGAGAGAGCTGTTTAATGAGATGTTTATTTTACTCAAATTTGCTACTACAGATAATGTATTCAGGTTGATAGGAATGGTGTATAATGGAGTTTTTAGAGTAATGAATGTATTAGGTGATAGAAATGAATTATTTCATTTCTTCTATTTCTAATTTTTTTAATTTTTTTGTACCATTCTTTTAAGCAATTTCTGCGTCATTGGATATCACTGTCAATTATCAGTCGTTAAACACAAAAAATGGCGACGATTCGAATTCTTTGTTTTTTTAACAAAAAATTCGAATCGGCGCCATTTTTTGACTATTATTGAAAAAATAATAGAAATTGAATTTCATTAGAAGTAAATTGAATATTTAAATTGAATTATAATTTATCGTTTTTATGGTCAACTATAATTAAAATTTGCTTTTCAACTTTTATTTTATTTTTAGCATTTTTTCTCAACAATATAGCAACGAAAATATACACACTCAGAATGCATTTGGAATTATTAGAATGCCTGTCTTCATAAACGCAATAATTAAAGTTACCGTTGATAGTGGTCTCCTTGAAGCTTTCTCGCATACTCTCCAACTTTCTCCACCGTCCTTACCCATTGCATATTTCAAGCATGGTAATAGCATACAATAGTAGCAAAAAATAGAATTTTGTCATAAACTCGAGATTCTTTTTTTTTTGGAATGTATCATGCGAATATATATTTTAAACGCATTTTTGCTGACCAAATTAAACAAAATTTTTTTAATGACTTATAGCGGATAAAGGTACTATACAAAACATTTCCTTACATTCTATTAATAAAGAACTTGTTGTGTTTACATGCATGCTAAAGTACAAAACAATGGAAAGTCATCCTTTTAACATTTTTCGTTCAAAACCTGAAAGAATCCGTATTTTAAATAATGAATCTACGTACCAACTTTTTCTAACTAGATTTTTTTTTTTTTTTCGTTTTTGAATTAATCTAGCTCACTTTAATCGAACAATCAGAGAGAAAAAAAAGGGATTTAGTTTAAAATAGCTAATTAATTTTCCTGCTAATGGATTCAGTTCAAAATTGAAATGAGATCAATAAATTTGATTCCTAATTCAAATACCAAATTTCATCCATCCAGTTCAATACGTTGTTGAGATATGTACACAGATAGAGATAATGCCAACAACAGGATTTCCGAAATTTGCGGGATCTCAAATATATACAATTGTCTTATTACAATGCTTTCGGTATATGTTAAAAAGATGATTATCGTACTTACAATGTACTTGATACACGAGAATGTAATGAAAGTATAGTTACGAAATGCCTTTTAAAATAATAATTAATATTAAATAAATCACACACAAATATTATTTTTATCACTGAAAGGTATTTAATTTTAATTTTAAATGATATAAAAATCGATATTGTACAATTATATTCATTAAAGTTATTAAAGGAAAATAGCAAATTAATTTTTTTTCTTTAATTTGAATGTTAAAAAATTAAATTATTTTAATGTTTACTCATTTTTAATCAAAATTCTAATAAAAAATTTTTTTAAACTCTATGTTGATAAACATCTACATCCCAAGCATGATATATTTGGAAACGTTGGGATACATTTCTCTTTTCAGCTCTTAATTTTTTCAATTAATTAGTCCCTAATTACCTATTTTAATCTTTAATGTATACCTTAATGCTTAGGATTTTTTAAAGAAATAATATGTATGTATGAAATTTTGACAAGAATTGAGTCATTGTTTTTTCACCCGTTCTTATTTATACTTATTCTGCTCATTGTGTGCATGAGCATTTGTACTAGAATCGTACCTCATGGCTACGTGATATGATTGGAAACATTTCAATTCTAGTATGTCCTATCATACTGCATATAATAGTTTCACTTTTCACTGCATATAGTAGTATTTTTATCGACTCTGCTTATTATACATATGAGCATTTTTACTGAAGTCATACCTCATGGCTACATAATCTGATTGGAAACCTTTCAGTTCCAGTATGCCATTCTAAATTCTCAGTTAATAAGTATAATTTATCTTCCGCTGCTTTTAACATTGAAACAAGAGCGATTAAATCTTCGATTATTGACTATTCGACGAAACAATGAAAAATTACTAAATTTCATTTAACAATGAAAAAAGGCTTTGAAAATTAAGTAAAACAATTATTTCGAAAAAATTGTTACATTGTAAGAAAAAACAATGCGAAAACTAAATTCGCATTGCTAAAAAAAGCAAATTTTACATTTTAAAAGTACACAAATATCAGGTTTTAGCAATAATACTTTTTGAAGCAAAAGCGAAAAAAACACAATATTTTTTTATAGCACAAAAATTTCTCTTTGTTTTAAAATAATTAAAACTTTTTTTAAAAAACATTCCATTTTAGGTGTTTATTCCTACTTCCAAAGACATTTGATTCAAATTTATTAGAACTAGATCATATGGTATTGCTTACAAAGTATCTTTATAATCTATAAGGCTTAACAGTGATGGAGATTATTAATTCTATATGAATTCTATATGAACATATTAGTTTCTAGAATCACAGTTTTTCTTTTTTTTTTCATAAAAATCTTTTATAGTATTTTTTGAAATTTAATTTTGTTCATCTATTGATGTTTTTGCTTATCAAATGTGGTAGTGCAACTATAGAAGACGAAATACGGATAATGTCAAACATCTTAATGTCAACGCAAAAATTATGGCAACCAAATTGTTGCTCAAGATTCATTTCCGGCTGAGATACAATGAACAAAAAAATCAAATCAGTTATAAAGAATATTAATTCTGTATGAAATCAATATAACATATTAATTTCTAGAATAAGAATTTTTTTCTTTTCATAAAAATTTAATGGTATTTTTTTAAATTTAATTTTGTTCATCTACTGATGTGTTTTGCTTATCAAATGTGGTATTTAACAGAATAAAACTACAGAAGACGAAATACGGATAATGTCAAGTATTTTAATGTCAACGCAACAATTATGGCAACCAAATTGTTGCTCAAGATTCCTTTCCGGCTGAGATACAGCGAAAAAAAATCGAATCAGTTATAAAGATTATTAATTCTATATCAAATGAATATAATATATTAATTTCTAGAATAACAATTTTTCTTTCTTTTCATGAAAATCTTGTATGGTATTTTCTTAAATTTAATTTTGTTCATAAATTGATGATTTTTGTTTATTAAATGTGGTATTTAACAGAGTGCAACTACAGAAGACGAAATAGGAATAATGTCCAACATTTTAATATCAACGCATTAATTATGGCAACCAAATTGTTGCTTACAATTCATTTCTGGCTTGGATACCGAAAACAAAAGAAAATCAAATCAGCCCAGAAAATTTCAATGAAAATAAAAATAAAGAAAATTCTTTGGTTATGCGATTGTAATTTAAAATTAAGAAGGAAAAAAAAGCAATATCTCCAAAAATTCCAAAACTTTTAAGCCACTTTCTTATTTTTTCTGCTCGCCAGATATTTCATATGATCTGTTTTTTTTGGTGTGAGTATTTTCCTACTTTTTTTCAGGTATGCAGAAATGTTTCTATACGTTTCATATATATATTCCTTACTTTTTTTTCCAACCGTTTGCAACAAATGCAGTCCATAGTTCCGTCTCTTTTCTAAATCCTATCTTTTCCACTCCGTTGCCACCGTTGGAGAGAAAAGATTAATATTAAATTAGACGTCCTTCCCCATTTTATTTAAATCTTCCGTCTTACTGCTTTTTTTATGTTTTTGTTTTATTCCAAGCAAAAGAATCATTTCTGTTTTATCTATTTATTTATGGATGATGTTCGAAAAAAAATTTTTTTTTTCTGAAAAACCGAAATAAACAAAAGTAGCGATACACAATTTCGACGCGATATCCTTCCAACTGTTACCATAGCAACCGAGAATGATACATCAGAATTTCTGCCATGGATTTCCTTTCTCAATGTTAGTATAATAAAAATTCGTTTTATTTAAATACTGTTATGAAAAAAAGGTGTGGTTGTTCTAAGAATTCCTCCCTACTCGTCTCCTCTTTTTTCCCTTTTTCTTTTTCGTTTGTCCTTTTCCGAAATAGAAAAAAAAAGGATATTTCTAAGAACAGGTGAACGAGATCTCAAGTATCTTTAGAAAAAAAAAACGAAAAGGATTTTTTGAAATTCTATACAATCGCGAAGATATTTGGAATAAAAATATGTAAAAAGAATTTCAATATGTTTCATATAAAATAACTAATGTAAAAGTGGAGAAAAATTTATTAAATATCAGATAACTGATTTAAAAGGTTGATAACAGTCTTTTTTTAAAAAAGTAGAATAGTTTCGTTGATTGGTTTTAACAAAATTTGATGTAAAAAAAATTGAAATGTGAGAACTGACGGTTGCTATGGTGAATAACCTTATTGAAAAAACAGTATTTACAAATAAGGTTTAAAAATTTAATTCGCTTTTTATAGTCTTAAGTGAAATTTATTCTATTATAACTAAAACTGGGGAAAATATATTTTCAAAAATAATTAATAAAATACGCGGTTGTGTTTTTATAAATTAGTGTACTGTATCGGATTAACAGTGTATTTTTTTACATGATTAGGCATAAGAAAAAAAGATTTTGAAATTTAATTCATTTTTTTAGTCTTAAGTGAAATTTATTATTTTATAACTAAAACTGGGGAAAACATATTTTCAAAATTAATTAATAAAATACTCTATTGTACTTTTTATAAATTAGTGTACTGTATCAGATTAACAGTGCATTTTTTTTTACATGATTAGGCATGAGAAAAAGGATCAAATAAAATATATTCTTGAGTTTGACACAAAAAACAAAGTGCAAAGAAATATAGAAATTAGAATACAAAGCCAAAGCACCTGATGTAAAAACTATATTCTATAATGTTTTTTTCATGTATATCAAATACAGGCACATCTTTATGAGATACGAATTAATTTTACTATGGAACTATTATATTTAGAAATGGGAAGATGAACAATTCTATTTTTATGATAATGTTTTATGATTTTTGCTTTAGAAATAATGGATTAGATATATTTTATAGGATATATTTTGTAGAAACTAGATATATTTTACAGGTAGAGCTTTTTTAATCATGAGCTTCCTATATTTGGACGATATAGGATAATGAATGGTTCTTTTTACCAACTCACTTTTTATTACAGTTTTATACTATATATGTGTGTGTGTTTGTGTATGCATATATTATTTACATTGTGTGTATGTATATTATGTATATATATATATGTGTGTGTGTGTGTGTGTTATTCTCAAAGAATTATGTAAAAATATATAAGATTTTATTGGTAGAACATTTTAAATCATGATCTTCCTTTAATTAAATAAAATGGGACAATGAACCGTTTTTTTGAATGTCACATATAATTTCATTTGAGATGTTTATTTTTCCAGTCATAATCACAATCATGTTTAGTTTAGTTATTTTAGAGTCCCGTTGTAAAGCAACACGAGGGCTATTTTGGGACGGACCTTGTCAATTTGAACCACGGTCAGATGACGAGGACGACACCTGATTTGGAACCCACCCACCCTCTCCTCACCAGTGGAAGCACGTTTGGCCTGATAGATTTAACGTGCAAGAAATCCCCTCACACGACGGTTCTTCGGTGGAATCGGGTCTCGAACCTGAAACCGAAGCAGAGACCTTACCACCAGACCACCGCGGCCCCAACAATCATAGTATCAGTAAATGAAAAAATAATGAGATAGAATATATTAACCATAACAATAAATTGTTCGACAAAGGATGCTAAAACCTTCCGAGCTTTTGCGCATGCGTTAGGATGGGTTTATAATTCGTCAAAATAGTAGTGAGAGGAAAGACGACGGTTAACGATAAAGTAAACTCGGATTACTCACAGACTGGATTAAAGTTACAAGATCAGAAACGAACGATATTCGCATGCAGGTGAAAAAAAATTGAATTTAAAAGTACCTAATAGGGTGAAAATCAAGGTCAAAGAAGGATTCCGGAAATGCGTTCATCTTCCGCGCATCTCTCCTTAATGAGACAGAATCGTCGAAATGTGGTCGTCTCAGAATTAGTTGACGAACGGTATATTAAATCTTCGGAAGAGATTTGTATTTGGGAACTCAGTTTATGCTGATTAAAGTTGAGATTAAACTATTTATTGAGAGTTCACGCCGTTTGATAGCATTTCTTCTCATTGACACTTATGTCCCAAAATACTTAACAATTGTTACTTTAAAGCACGAAAAGATACCAGAATAATAATTTGGAACTTTGCATATAATGTTTATGCATTTTGATTTATTTTTCTTTCATACTAAATAAGTGGTTTAATTGCAAGGAAATTGTAATTGATGCAGAGGTATTTAAATTTCGATTGCAAATAAAATGCTGATACAAACACAAAGGAGTCGATTAATAAGTAAACAAATGTAATTTACATTTTCGCCCCCATGGACCAAATTGTTGCAGCAAGCTGAAATTGAGCGTTAAAAGAGGTATAAAGCTATAAAAACAGAACATTTTGCGTGATGAACTAATGTTTTATGGATATTTTAATACAGAATGATATTTGTTTTGTTTTTTAACATTTTTGATTTGGTCATTGCAGTAAAGCATTAATATGAATTAATCCAAATTTTATTAGCTGCTTTATAGTTGTTCAGCTTTTTTTACGTGAGATCAATTAAAAAATTGTGTATTCTGTAAATATGGAATATTTTGCCGAGTTGGAGGAAAGTACACAACACTCATTGACAGATCAAGAGCGACATAATATTCTCTGTTTTTAATCGTGTTTTTATCAGCATAGTGTCATAATAGAAAATAGTCGATAAAAGTATATTCAATTTTATAAAATAAATTTTAAAAGAAAGATTAGAAGTTGTGAAAAATAGGCTGAGAATAATGAGGTTAACAAGTGAAAATGGCGCATTTTTCAGGGCATCCGCGAATAGCATGAAACCTTTATGAAAGCTTCTAGCCCCAGTAAAACGTCACTTTTGACCCCCTGTTTTCTGTACACAGTAGCTGAGAAGTGGCGTTTGCTAATTGGTATTAAGCTCTTTTCGCCTTCAAGATGATATATCTGTTATCCACTGCAGTTATTTTTCTATGGCGGCCACTACGAATCTTTCTAGCAACTATATCTATGGTTTCGAAAAATTTCCAAACTACCGAAACTATATTTTTGTTGATTCACTGGTTAAACTGAGGTCTTCCTCCGGTTTTCCGATCATTATTCCTAGATTGAAATCGTCCAGGCGATTTATTCTAGCCATATTTCAGAGACGAACCCATTTGCACTTGCAGTGAATACCCTTAATTTCTGGGGCCGAGGTAGCCTGATTGGTTGAGCACCAATCCCACAACCAAAAGGCAGCGAGTTCTGTCCTCGTCTCGACCAAAGACCGCCGTGTTGGATAATGGCAGTTGGGGCACGTTCAATAGGTCGTGACTTCAATGTCCTCCAAGTCCCCATAACAAATTATACTTCTGTGGGTACTGAATCAGGGATGAGTCGGTCTCTGATTTGGATCTAAACTCTGACTTACGGATGGATGAATGAATTCGGCAGCCCCCTAAAAAAAGTTGTGCCATGTGTGTTCGAGCTAAGTCGTACTTTCACTTGAAAGGTGCTCGTTAACAACGAAAGACGCACACCTCTGCCTTAATTCGAAAGAGCTCCTCTCATTCGGGCTTGTTATGGCCAAGTGGCATTAGACCCAAAACCCTTAATTGAGCTTCCGTTCATCTTACCCTTGTAGTCTTGAGATGCACGCGCCGACTGAACCTCGTTTTGCGTACACACATGTTGTCTTCGTTGTTTTTGACCTGACATGTGCATACACATAGTCTTTCTTCTGGATTACGTGTGCATCGTATTGAACGCAATAACCTTTTGTCTGCAGTTTCATGGCTACCAGTTTAAAACTTGCGTTGTTACTTAAGTAATTACCAATGTTCTTAAGTAATTTTATAGTTAATTATGAAAATATTCAAACAACTTTCCAAATCTGTCGACACATTTCTACTAGAAACAAATGGCATCCGTTTTCAAATATATTACTATTTAGACCAAAAAAAATGTCTCCCTCATAAGTTTGCTATGCCTTTCGGTTTATCCTCAAGTATATAAAAAAGAGAAAAGTTAAATCTATCCACAAATGAGCTACAATGTACTACATCTATGTTTTATTATATTTAACTTTCCTATATGAAGCTATTCTAATGATGTTTAAAGCTGATAACTTAACTTTAATTCTTTACTCATAATCTGGAATTGCTTCTTAAACTACTTCAAAATCCTCAAGAAAATATTTTAGCTTCAGTACAAACTTTTTATCTAGAAGTCTTAAATTTATGCTATAAAATAAAGCTTCTTAGTAATAATATTGGTAATAGCGTAAACAACAGCTTAACTTAGATTTAATATTTATAATCTAAACGGCTTAGCTTAAAACCGATATATATATTTAAAGCTATTTCACGTTATTGAAGACTATACCTTAACTTTATTTACATGCATATTTATAATCTAGACAACAGTTAACGTTAAATCCCATATAATCTAGAAAAAGTACAAACATTTCAATAGATAGTAATTTCTAAAATCCATTCTTATTAACAAGACATCAACTTCATTAAAATACTGCATATACAATTTCTTTAAAATACACAGATGGAAAAAAAAAATCCCAACACCAAGAAAAAATTATTGTACAGTAATGAAATTTTAGGAATACATTTGTCTAGGTAACATATTTAATTGATTCAAGTTTCAAGACCACAGTTAGAGCCATTGGCGAGAAGAGACATTTCAAATGTGGTACATTAGTAACCGATGTAACCGCCATAATTTTGAATGCAAGCATGCAAACGTGCATGCATTGTGTCGTACAGGTTTTCGGATATCAGTTTGTGGGATGGAGTTCCATGCCTGTTGCACTTGGGCGGTCAATGCAGGGACAGTTAATTCTGGTTGTGGATGACGCTGGAGTTGTTGTCCAATGATGTCCCATACGTTCTCGACTGGTGAAAGATCTGGTGATCTAACAGGCCAAGGCAACATGTCGACACTCTGTAGAGCATGTTGGGTTACAACAGCGGTATGAGGGCAAGCGTTTTCCTGTTGGTAAACACCCCCTTGAATGCTGTTCATAAATGGCAGCACAACAGGTTGTATCATTAGACTGACGTACAAATTTGCAGTCAGGGTGCGTGGGATAACCACGAGAGTGCTCCTGCTGTCTTACGAAATTGCTCCCTAAGCCATAACTCCAGGAGTAGGCCCTGTGTGTCTAGGCCGCAGACAGGTCACTAGCAGGCGTTCACCTGGCCTCCTTCTAACCAACAAAAGGCTATCACTGCGACCAAGGCAGAACCGGCTTTCATCAGAAAACACAACAGATCTCCACTCCGTCCTCCAATGAGCTCTAGCTTGACACCACTCACGTCGCAAACGGCAGTGGTTTGGAGTCAGTGGAATGCACTGTACAGGGCGTCTGGCTCGGAGCTGTCCTTCAAGTTACCGATTTGTAACAGTTCGTTGTGTCACTGTGGTGCCAACTGCAGCTCGAATTTCAGCTGCACACGCAGTACGATTAGCCACAGCCATACGCCGAATACGACGGTCTTCCCTCTCAGTAGTACCACGTGACCACCCGGAACCTAGTCTTCTTGAGGCAGTACCTTCCCTTGACCACTGCCGCCAATACTCATGCACAGTGGATACATTCCTGCCAAGTCTTTCAGCAATATCGCGGAAGGAAAACTCACCTTCTCGTAGCCCTACAACACGACCTCGTTCAAACTCAGTGAGCTGTTGATCATGACTTCTTGGTCTTTTCAGAGGCATCCTTGTTTAACATTAACCCACTAAGTCAAATCTCAACTGTAAATAACGATCACGAACCTTACAACGCTTATTTAAAGCAAACCTCATTTGCATGTTCATAGTGTCGCTACTAGAGCCACACTTACGAGTGTAGCTCGAAATTTGAATCGACGTTATCTTTCAGATGTATAAACACGCCTACCAAATTTCGTTTATCTAGCACAGCTTCTTCCTAGTGTTGGGATTTTTTTTCCATCAGTGTATATCATGCTTTTAATTTAAAATAAAAACGTTTTGAGGCACTTCAAATCAGAATCTTAACTTAGGAATCACAACTTTATCTCAGTCTAATCCTAGCTTTTAATTTAAAAGAAACGTTACTTAAATTCCGAGCGTTTAGTATAAAAGATACCTTAATTTCCATCCCACCTGTATTATTTAGAATTAATTCTGTTTCGAAGGATACATTAATTCCAACAAACTGTTCCTCAGGCAGAAATGCTTTACTAATCTTCCCAACTAATCTATTTTTGTGTCCCCTTGCTCTTCTAAAGAGCGTGGGAGGATTAAATTAAGGTTATAAAATTGCATACTCACCTTTAGAATACAGACTTCTTTCGGGCATTTTTAAATGATATCATATTGTATAAACTGCAAGCTTTACTTAGACTCAAAACACTTTAACTCAAATCCCTTCTTTTATTCTAAAAAGTATTCTAATTTGAGTCATACTTTTATAATTTAGAATTCAAGATGCTTAAAATGCTACGTGAATATGAGAAAGAAAACATTCCTCTGTTGAAAATAGTTCATCAAATCTCGCAAATATCTTTTTGTGCCTCTTGGTTCTCCTCTAAGATTGTTAAAATTCAACTGTATTAAATTACAAAAATTTCATACTCATCCTTTAGAACGGAGACATCTTCGGATAATTTTAAGATGCATCTTAACTTATAACTCTAACTTTTTCTTAGTCTAAAGGCACCTTAATTCCAATCCCAACATTTAATCTAGAAAACAGATTATCTTGAGTCTAACTCTTATGATTTAGAATTAAAGTTGCTGAGAGTGCTGCATGAATTTAAATAAAGCATCCCTAAACCGAAAATACATCACCAATCCTTGCAACAATTCTCTTGCTCTCTTAGTTCTCTAAATTATAAAATTATAGCAATCATCATCTAAAATAGAAATCTTTAGGTGGCCCTTTAAGATGACCTCTTAACTTAGAAACCTCAACCTTATCTTAATCTAAGCAATCTTCAATTGAAATCCCATCTTTCAGTCTAAAAGACACCTTATTTCAAATTCCAGGTTTTTAATTTAAAAGATACCCTTAACTTGAATCCCATTTTTTAAATTTCGAATTAAAATTACTTAGAATGCTATTTAGATTTCATAAAAAAACAAACTTTTTCCTCAGGCGAAGATTCTTCACTAAATTCTCGCAACAAATCTCTTTTTTGTGGCTTTTAGTTCTCAAAGAGAGTGAAAGTTGAACTGCATTGAATTATAAAATTATCGTAATCATCGTTAATCTAAAATAGAAGCATTTAGGTGGCACTTTAAGATGGCCTTTTAATTTTGAAACTTCAACCTTATCTTAATCTAAGCAATCTTTAATTCAAATCCCACCTTTCCGTCTAAAAGACACTTTAATTGAAATCCTATTTTTCAGTTCTAAAAGGCTTCAAATTCAAGGTTTTTAATTAAAAAGATACCCTTAATTCGAATCCATTCTTGTAATTTAGAATCAAAACTACTTAGAATGATACATAAATTCGAAAAAAAGAGACCCTGCTCCTCAGACAAAAATACTTCCCCTAACCCTCGTAGCAAATCTCTTTTTGTGTCTCATAGTTCTCCCCAAAGAGCATAAAAGGTCAATTGCATTAAATTATAAAATCATCGTAATCAACATCCAAAATAGTAGCCTTTGGGTGGCACTTTCAGATGACCTCTTAAAATGAAACCTCAACCTTATCTTAATCTAAGCAAACTTTAATTCAAATCCCACCTTTCAATTCAAAAGACACCTTAAGTTCAATTCCAAATCTCATTTCAAATTCCAGGTTCTTAATTTAAAAATACCTCTAACTCGAATCCCGTTCTTGTAATTAAGAATTAAAACTACTTAGAAGGCTACATAAATTCTGGGAAAAAAACTGTTCTTCAGGCGAAAATACTTCACCAAACCCTCGCAACAAATCTCTTTTTGTGTCTCTTAGTTCTCCCCAAAGAGCGTGGGCGGACAACTGTATTACGCCATCCGATACGATTATGGGTCGTCGATGCATCGGACCCAGGTGACACCTCCGAAAGAAAATGAAGGCTCGCTTCTTTCTCCATCAGCCATCCGAAGAAGACAGTCGGACAGATGACATCCCCCACTGCCTCTCTGTCACGCCCCATCTTTCAAACCGTCAACCTGTCTCGATTTTTCATCCCGCCCCTGCCCCCACCCCTCGCACATGGAACCTGCTGCATTCGAGAACGAAGGCAGTTAGGAGACGCAGGAATTTATCGGCGTGGTTGGTCGGAAGGATATCGGGGGAGAAAGGAGTTTTAAAGAGACAATTAAGACGCAGGATGGATGGAAATATTAAAAAAAAGGGGAGGCCAAAGATTAATGGGAATTAATTCTTGGTGATAGGTTTTCGTGAATCTGCTTTGAGGGCTCTGAGAAAATTTCTGTCTCAGTTCCTCGGCTCTAACTGCGTATGTGTAGAGCCTAATATATATTATGATGGTAACAAAAATAATTATCCAGATAAAATAAAACTAAACAAAGACACGTTTTTCTCTTAAGGTATATATTTTTCTCTGTGGTTCAAACATCTTTGCCTCTCTTTTACAGAGGTATATATTATTCTCTATGGTTCAGATGTCCTTGCCTCTCTTTTACACA
>JAPMOQ010036143.1:2110816-2129655 GCA_026543055.1 Argiope trifasciata
TTTTTTTCCTTATTTTATATTGCTTTCGAAATGACGAATCTAAATCTGTCGGAAATATGAATAAGTTAGGAAATATTTCATGCATTTGAAAAGGTTCATTTGATTTTCTGATATTCAATGGAATGAGAAATTGAGGGTTTTCTGGTTTAAAAAAGCGCTAATGTCGTGTTCAAGTACACAGAACATTTCTCAGAAAAGAATTTATGTGAATAGAGACTTCATAGGAAAATAGTTCAAAATTATTTACATATATGTTTTTAGATTGAAAATTTTATTAATTTTTTTAAAGTGCATATTTTAAAAACACTATATAGTATAATTTTTTATTCTAATGTGAGAACAAGAACATGATGTCATTTTGTATTGAGGTTTTTGAAGCCTCAACTTGCGTTGACAACAAAATAGTTATTTATCGCTTTTATCACACGAGAAGATGATGTTGCTTTACTGAGGGGATGAAGCTCGAAATCGCGTAGGCAATGTATAAATCATAAGTGAGGCTTCCTAAGCTTTCCCCCGATGAAAAGTTGCAAAGAAAAAGAGAAACAAAACGAAAGAGCAGAGGCCGGAACAAAACCTTCAATCAATAATAACGAATGATGAAAATTTAAGATTAGGAGCTGATCAAATTAAACATGAATGCAAAATAGTTTTACAACGGGAATTAAGAAAGCATAAATGTATGCAGTTTGTTGCTGATTCTCAAACGCAATACTCAATTTCAAACACATAACATGCCCATTTGGGTTCTGAATCGCAATCGGCAACGTTCAACGCAAAACATCTCCGTTTCGATTCTGAATTTCAAGTAACGATTTCTAGCTTCTAAGTAAGTCATTGAAAAAAATGTTCTCACGTGAGATTTGAGATCGTATATTTCATTTTTAATTTTACTTCGTTATTTTCGAAGTATACTTTCTTATTTTCGACTTATTTACTTTTATTCCATTAATTAATATATAAATTACTATAAAAATGGAATCTTGAAATAAATGTTTTTCTAGAATCACCAGTAGGTGGAGCCACTTGTATGAAAATGAATGTCATTTGTATATATTTAATTCATATTTAAATCAGTTGATTTATAAATTAATTAAATTTCATTGAACGTAAGGGTTTTTTATTCAGAACGCATAAGTATATAAACTTTAAAAAAATATTTTCATAATGTATTACAAGACTACATCAAAAACGTTATTATGACACTTTCACCGGTCTTTCCATTTTGGATAAATGCTTCCCTGCATTATTTTTTCAGTGCTAAAAAATTATTATTATTATTATTACTTTGGCCTAGGTGTTGGCTGGAATTGTGCCAATGTGGAGTTTAAAATTTCCGGAAAGAATCGTGATTTGCCGATTTGCAGCCGAGTAACTTATCCACTATACAAAAGTGACCACCGATATTTAGTGGCAGTTACTGGCTTATTAAGATGTCACCACAATACTTTATTTTATTATTTATAATTTATAACTTCTTATTTTTGACTTATTTAATTATTTTTTGTATTAATTAATCTATAAGTTTCCATAAACGTAGGATCTTGAAATAATTTTTTTCCAAAATCACTAGTAAATGGAGCAACGTATGAAAGTATTTAATTTTTAATCAATGAACTAATAATTAAATCAATTAACAAATTAATTAAATCGCATAATAATGCTTTGTTACTCAAAGCACAAAATATACATTTTTTTTAAAAAAATTTCTTAATATGTTTTATAAATAGTTTCATTACAACTCTGTATCAAAAATGTCATTACGGTACTTTCTACCAATCTTTGAATCTGTACCATATATTAGATTTCAGCTGTTTTTATCTCAAAGCGTTTTTTAGTTCCCGTATTCACAAAAAGGCAGATGGACTGACAGACAGAAAGAGGTAGTTTCAAAAATATGTTTTTCAGATTCTGGCTTTCTTTATTCCAAATGGAAAATCTCAGTGGGACCTTGAAACTAACAATAAACTACATGCCATAAAACTTCAAGTACTACTATGGTCTTCATTACCAAGTGGAAAAGCAGACACAGTGTTAACTCGTTTGCGTATTGGGTATACCAGATACACAAATCTTCACTTATTGATGGATGAACAACCACCTCTGTGGTCCCAATGTAACTGTCAAATGTCCCTCCAACATATAATATCAGAATGCCCACGTTTCAATGCTCAGCGTTTGATATTTTTTCTAAGGGTGAACCCCACACTACCTTTATTACTTGACAAGACACCATGTGCTCTCAAATTTTTGTGTTTTTAAAGTCTATGAAAGTTTATGCACTCATTTAATTTTTTTAAAAGTTTTTTTACACATTACCCGTTTTTAATTTTTGCACATTGATATGGTTGGGACAATGATTTGACCGAGCATAATCAAAATATGGCTCTTGCACCAGAAACATCCAAACAAATCCAAATCCGGATTCTGAGAGGTGTGATATGTGGAGTTTTGCCAAAATGTCTTCGAATTTTCGGTCGATTATGCTACTTTCTCTTTGTTTATTTCATATATGAGAAAATAAAAATATTTTTGAAAAATAAACAATAGATAGCTGTTTATAATGCATTAATTGCATCGTAGATAATTCAAGAAATAACGGTACTCCAAACCCATAATTTCTCCTTTCAAATAAACAATAGATAGTAGTTTTGCATATTGTAGTAATTGGATATTAGACAATTCCAAGAAATCACGGTACTTTAAACCCATAATTTCTCCTTCAAAATTAGGAGTCATAGATTAATGATCCTTGAAATAGACAGGAATTCTTAAAACTTCATTGATAAGATTCTTTAGCACGGAAGGAGAAAAAAAGTGAATTACAGAATTGAGAATTGACAAATAATCATAATTTTTTGCAGTATCTCCAGAAAAAAAAATATGATACATCTACTTCAGAATAGTAGATCTCAATTACATTAAAGCTGGTACCATAAAATAAATTTCATATCTAAGGCTTTAAATTTATATGTATGATTTAATAACTTTTCGTGTCGGTATAATTCATAAAAAGGAGATTTTGTATCACTTTTACAACGCCTTCGAATACACTTTCTCGTAATTAGACGCTTTTTCTTCCAGTAGAAAGTGCCTCCAATGATAAAAATCTATCCGTGCTTCCACCTTTGCAGAAATAAATTGATAAGAGAAGGGTGAATAAGATTATGGGGCTCCCATTTTCATGAGAATTCTGATAACATTTTCTCTTTGGTAATTTCGAAAAGACGCAATAGTCTGAGAGAAATTTAAGAGTTGAGATGTTAAAGTGCGAAGCACGAACATTTTATGCATCTCATTTCCTTCTCAACCCTCCCCCCCCCATATCTTCCATACGATATTTTCGGGCTAGAGAAAACAGCTGTAAAATTAACCCCTTCATCAGCCCTTATCTTGAAACCTCTTGGCTTCTGCATTTACTTTTTCGTCGTAATTGAGAAGGTATGTTAAAAAAAATTTTACGATTCTAACCTAGGGTCGTAAAAATAGTATGCAATGTGCGCATACGTATCCAAATTTGCGATCTGGTGCACGCCAGTTTTGTAGGCCCCCGTGACGTAGATAATCTAATAAAAACTATTTTGTGGCTGTTTCTTTCTTAAACGGAGAGCAATACCGAAACTTTTTATGTCAACAGAGAAAATGTTTATGGCAGTTTTTCGCCATTTTTGTTACTCGAAAACGTTCTTACCATCTCATATTTTATAGAGAGGCGCTGTTTTTTACGAGCCTTCTTTCATATGATTTACTTTTTTTTACAGGAAGGCGATGATAAATCATTTTTGCTCCTTTTTTTAACAGTGAAACATTTACAGGCACTCTTTTTTCTCTTTATGTTTAGTTTAATGTTCCTGGGGTATTTTTTCGCTCGGATTTGCCACTCTTCAGTGAAAGGGGTGACTATTAAAAGGCAATAAAAATAAAAACGAACAAAAAAATTGTAATTGTCGTTAATCAGAAGCTGTGGGTTTTAACTTTAAGAAACTGTAATTAATGCTCTAACTTGTGAAGAGTTTTTACGCAGAAAAGACCAGGGAATGTAATTTGTGAGAAATGCAATATACTCTGAATGGAATTCAATTTATTTTTAATGCCATTTTTAATACTCGTTTTTGGCGAAAGTTTCCTAATAATTCCTGATGAGGAAAATTTATTAGTTGTGTGTGTGTGTGGCCTGTTTCTTCGATTTCACTTAATTGATGGTAATATGAAGGAGTAAATTGTAATGCCGCCATCTCTCTCTCTCTGTCTGTGTGTGTGTGTGTGTGTGTGTGTGTTTGTTTGCTTAGCTCAAATTAAAAAAATTATAAGTTCAAACCATTGGTTTAAAACTTTAGGACTTAAAATCGTGATCAACATCTGTTACTACCTCGCCACAGTTGAAACTTAAAAAAAATATTCTGCAAAAAAAAAAAAACCTGCTGTGGTAAATGGATGGTTTCATTTGTAAAGTTCTTCTTTCTAATGCCACTTGGTCATACCAAGCCGAGTGAGAATATTCGAATTAAGGCAGAATGTGCACTTTTCATTTTTAACGAGCACCGTTAAGGTGAAAGTACGACTTTTGCTCGAGCATATACGACACAACGCTTTTTAGGGGGTGGTCGAACTCATTCATACACTCATTCCTTCATCCATCCGCAAGTCAGAATTTAGATGCAAATCAGAGACCGACTCATCCCTGATTCAGTACCCCTAGAGGTATAATTTGCTATGGGGACTTGGACTTGGAGGACTTTGCAGTCACGACCTATTGAACGTGCCCCAACTGCCATTAGCCAACACGGCTGTCTTTGGCCAAGACGAGGAGAGAACTCGCAACCTTTAGGTTACGAGACTGACGCTGTACCAACCAAGCTACCGAATAAAAAGTTCTCTAATAGTAAGTGAAATTTTTGAGGCAAGAAAAAAAATCCAGTTTTGGATTTATCTGTCTGTCTCTATATAGGTATATCTGTGGATATAAACTTAAAATAAGAGCTAGCTAAACGAATGAAATGTAATGTGAATAAAATGCAATAAATGTATGTATGGTATAAAGTATGGTTAGAAATACTGTAAGTATGGTTATGAAATGTAATAAGTATGGTAAGTGATTATATTTACTTAAGAAATGTAGTAAGTATATAAGCGATTATATTTACTTAGAACTGTAGTAAGTATGGAAAGTGATTTCATGTGTAAAAAAATGAAATAAGTATGGCAAAAAATTATATACATAAAGAAATGTGTTAAATATGGCAAGTGATTAGATGCATAAAGAAATTTGGTAAGTATGGCAAGTGATTATATACATAAAGAAGTGTAGTAAATACGGTAAGTGATTATATTTATAAAGAAATGTAGTAAGTATGCTAAGTGATTATATTTACTTATCAGATATTATGTAGTTTCGGATAAGTCTTATCATTCTTTCCGTTTGCATTTTTGGTCCAAATTCTCATAACTGCACAAGTTGTAAATCTTCGTTTTTCATTCATAGTGCTCAGAAAAGAAATTTTGAAAAAAAAAAATTGAAGAAGAATTTATTTTTTCATTTAGATCTATCAATTTTCAAGACAATATTAATTATTATTTATCTGCCTTTCTATTTTAAGTAAAATGATCAAAGAATATTCATTAAATCTGCGAAAATATTTTCTCTTTGCGTGTTTTTGCTTAAAAAAGCTGTGCTGATAAGTTCATAAGCCAGATTAGAGTTTCAAGACCGGAGTACACACTTTTGTCTAGGGGTTGTGTCACGCAGCAATGGATGAAAGGATCCCAAGATCGAACCTCAGAAAGCCCAAACTTTATATGCTATAAGTGATTTGTCTTGTGTTTCGATATTTTTGAGGATGAATTTTAATGTCGAATGTGGCAACTGCTAGAAAATTAAGGGTAATTATTAACTTAAGGATAATTATTCTTATTTCAAAGTAAATATTTAAACAATATTCGATGAATACTTAATTGAATTCCCTGTTGTGATTCTTTAGACCTTTATGTACAGTAAAAAAAACGCTAGTGTTGACACTTTTTGAGAAAATAATTTTGATTGCTGTCATAACAATGTTTATATCCCATTAAATAATTATTATTGAGATTATTTTGCTAGTCAAAAAACTTCAGCAATTCAATATCAAGATTAAGCTTAATTCACACATTTTTTTTCAAAGAATTTCTTTGTAAAAAGAAGAAACAAAAATACCTTGTATAAAATAAATAGAACAGAATAAATTTAAATATTATCAAGATAAGGAAGTTGAGTTTATATTATAAAGAATATGCACCAATACATACAATGGTTGTCGTTTTCACAGGAAAGTTCCTATGTTATGAGAAATTTATATATAAACAAAGGAAGAGTTAATTCTTTGTATAAAAATTGTTACCGAAGTATATTCTTGCCTTACCGAAACAATGTCTTAGCTCTCTGCTAATAAGCGAGATTGTTTACTCTTATTATTCCATCGAATTTAAAGTAATTTAAATTTAGAATTTAATTTATTATTACATCGAATTTAAAGTAATTTAAATTTACAATTTAATTTATTATTACATCGAATTTAAAGTAATTTAAATTTACAATTTAATTTATTATGACATCGAATTTAAAGTAATTTATTTAAACTTACATTTTAAAGTAACTCTTGGAAAATGTGTAAATTAAAATCTTGTGATTTTTTTCAATTATTTCTGATTATATAAACTTTTTTCGCAATATTCCAACAGGTATCCAACAGAAAGTTTGCATACTACAAGATGTCTAAATATTGAAACTCTTCATTTAAAAAGTCCATACTAGTCATTGATGGACATTGGTGAAAACAATTTGTGCATTAGATGCATTAATTATCTACTTAATTATTCACTTAAACACGTTTCCATTTATTCTGTTTCTAGTTTATTTCTTTTCGGTTTGGTAAATTCTTTACGATCAATTTTAAACTAACTTCTAGACAAGATGGAGATTCGAAATTTTAAACTTAGTTTAAAAATGGATGGCAATGGCAATTTGGATGGCAGTTTTAATTCTTTTTTTGTTTTAGAATACCATTTTATTCATACAGTTTTGAAAATAGCATTGGTTAAATGGCGACCCCAATTGCGCATACACAGATTAAGTTGACTTTTGCAGTTCGTGTCCACTCTTTGCAGCATATCAGTCGGTATGTTGGCAATGACGTTGTGCATGTTGCTCTTGAGGGGAACTATTGCACGTGGTTGATCAACATTAACAAGGGATTTCAAAGTGAATTTCGTCACTGAAAAAAACAATCGCGTCTTCAGGCAGGTGGTCAAGCAGCATTTCACATGCATTTTGACTGGTCACAAAATCGCATTCAGTTAATTCTTGCACAACAGCCAATTTATAGGGAGGAAGTTAAAGGTCTTGAGGGAGAATTCGTCAAAGAGTGGTGTCAGAAATTCCCTGACCAGCTGCGTGCTTGCGAACCAACTGCCTCATTCTTTCGACGTTTTCCAGAGTTCTGGTGGTCCGTTGATGTCCATTTCTGGCTTCAGCGCCACTCCCGAAATGAGTTAACCAACAACAGAATCGAATTATGGCCAAGAATGGGTCTGTGAGGAGTTTCAAAGCGAGCGCGGAAGGCACGTTGCGTATCAACAAGTGAGCGACTGTTAGAAAAGAAGCTCTCGACAGCGAAGGTCCGCTGTGCTCTAGACAAGAGCATAGTGGCAACAGACTAGAGAGGGAAACAAACTTGTTGACTTTACCCTCCAGGAGCGCTACTTATCCTCCCTCTACCCACCCAACTCACCGCTCAGGGATTTTTTCAAATAGATCCCTTGATTACGAGACCAATGTGATGACCATTAGGCTACGCACAGTCGTCTGCTTGTTTTCAATGTGGTAATATCCTTCTAATGTTTTACATGACAAAATTTATATTGTTTAATAAATATATTTATTTTTTAATGATAAAACTCGGTCAGTTTATTGCTTACACCTACGGGATGATTATAGAAATAGTACAATTATATAAAATTTTTTAAAAAATTGAATCTCAACCTTTTCTATTTGCAGAGGATTAATCTCCAGATAACTCACCGAGGAGACAATATATTCTGTTGAAATGCTAAATCTAGGTAAAAAGTTAATATTTTGTAGCAATAGTACGCAAAAGTCATGCCGGTCATTCTCAGAAATAACAACTTTATTACAGATTATGTGAGAAAGCTTTGGGAAGACTAACCCTTGGGTTTTTTAATTTTAGCGTTTTTCCCAATAATTTCCAAAAATATTGTAGTACAAATAATTTTGCATCAATTTGATTTCAAAAAATTATCTTTTCAAGTATATTAACTATTTTATGGTATAAATATATTTTCTATGTTTAATCAATTTTAAAAGAAGCTATTTTAATCACATTTTCTAAAATTAAATTTAAGAATTAAATGAATCACGAGATGCAATGAACTGTTTCTTTCATTATCATTCCAAAAGAATACCAAGTTTTACAAATCTAAAAGAATACACAAATCTGATGTATAAAAATGAATATTTGTTTGTTCTTATATACTGTCGAATCCATTCATCCTATTTCGATAAAGCATTGCCAAATTATTAATTGATTGCCCTTAATATTTTTTTCGACGGCAGTACCACGCTGGGTACCAATTAATTATTGATAAAATATACACATTTTAATAGGCATAAAACTGCTTTTTAAGCTAGAGCAGCAATACAGCTTGTTAGCTTAGAGCAACATTAAAAGGTAAAAGCAATTTAATTTAATCTGATATAAGAAAAAGTCTTGCTGATTCCAACTCATGAGGATACATGCTCAAAAAAATATGGAGAGAAAAAACACTATCTTTAATAAATTGAAACTGCGAAAAAACTACTCAAATCGTTCGCTCAATTTGATCGAAATCATATTTTCTCCCTTAGGAAAACAACACTGTACCAACTCAACCGCTTCTCCAAGATTGAGTTAATAAAGCATTCTCTTCCCCTTTCCACAAAATGAAGCGAGTGAAGGAAGAAAAAAATAATATTTTGATATATAACTTCCAACAAAGTAGCCTTTATTTATAAGCAATGTCTTAAAAGTTTGACATGCCCATAAGCTAAACTATAAATTCGATGAAAGTACTGTGAAAAACTACTGTGTGTGTCATAAACTTTCCTCCGCGGTTTACAGGAAAAGCTAGACAAGCGAGAAAAAAAAATAAGTAATTAAATTTCCGTCCGTATGAAAAGGTTGCCTGCAGATGAAAAGGTGTCTGTCGCCTCAGAAGTTGTGACAGATTCGACTTTCAGTGACTGGGTGGATTTTTTTAAATGAAAAATTGGCCAAATAGTCCATAAATCGTGCTCGTTTCTAACTAAAGAGGCATTGGATTGGCACTATGTGGAGATAAGATCTGTGCTTGATTTAAGTGATGCATCGGTAGTGTCAGTTTATGAAATAGTTTAAGGAATATTTTTTTACTCTTTCTTGGTGGCAATGTCAATGGGAAGAAGAACTTTACAATGGTATTCATATTTAAAAGAGGGAAATGATGGGCTTTAGAAATTAAATTCAGAAGACGTAGTAAAAGATGATTACTTACTTCACCTTTTTTCTTAAATACTTTTTAGGCATTCTTTTCTTAGAGGGGTTTGGGACAAAAACATCGTTTATAACCCCATCATTCTATGTCTTATTGCAAACGAAGAATAACTGCCATATATTTCCAGTATTTGTTATTTTTATTTACAGATACTATACAAAATAATGCTGTTAAGCAACAAAAAGATTGTTTTTTAACTTTATAATACTTATTGGCAGTACACTACCTGTAAATTGTACAAAGAGCAGGTTTCCTCTGCATGTATTAAAATAATTCCCTTAAGAACTAAAATATTGCTTTTTTTAACATGATAATTTTTATAGGCAGGACCCTATTTGTAGCGCTGTAGAATAGATTTCATTAGCATGCGTTAAAACAATAATGCTGTTAAACATCAAAAACACTGCGTTTAAGCATCTTTATAAGCTCGATACTATCTGTAAATATTGCTATGCGATTTGGTCTCATGTATAAGCAGTGAAAAAAATGGAACTTTAAGCAATAAAAATATTGCTTTTTAATACGATAATCCTTATTGGCAAAATATTAACAGTAAGTTTTGTTAAAAAAGCACATTTCATCAATAGGTTTAAAAAAATAAACCGGTTACAGAAATAACATATTACTTTTTAACATGATGATGCTTATAGGCAGGCTATTGCCTGTAAATTGTGTTATAAGAGCAAGTTTCATGTGCGGATGCTGAAACAGAATAATGCTGCTAAAGAAATAAAATATTGCTTTTTAATATGATTATGTTGTTTATATACAGGATATAATTTATATTGTGAGAGCGGATTTCATGTACACGTATTGAATCAAAATAATGCTTTTAAGCTACAAAAATACTGATTTTCAACATGAAGATGTTTACAATCTATGTTATGGAAGCAAATTTCATTTAAAGATATAAAAACTAAATAAGGCTGTTAAGAAACCGAAATTCTACTTTTTAGAAATGATGTTCTTCATAAGCAGGATATTATCTATAAATTGTATCATGCGAATTTATGCATGCTGAGAAAGTCACTCAAAACGCTTTAAGAAGATTTTAAATTTTTAAATGCAAATTTTATTAAAAAATAATTTAATAAACTTTATACTTTATTAGCACTTTTTTAAAAAAAATTAAAGTTTTCAGTAAAAGGGATTAAACTACTGGATTTTATCTGTGCATATTATTTTCCAAATAATATGCACGAATAAAATTAATAAAAAACCAATTAAACTGCTTCATTTTCCATCAATAATTTCAGAACATATAACCGCATAAAATATATTTCATTCTATTTTCAATTTTTTCCAAAAAATTAATTTTTCTGCAAATAAAGCAAAAAGAATTTTTATTAATATTCCGCTCATTGTTTTCAATTATATCTGAATTTCAAAATTGAAATGTTTTATCAGTTTTTCATAAAATAATAAAAATGGTAATCCGTGTTAACTTATAATTCTATGAATGATACAAAATTAGTTAAGAATTAGTTAAGGGGATCGATTGATTCCTGCACTTAAATATTCAGACAGTCAAGAAATTTTTTACATAATTTTAAATATTTACATAAACAAGGGTGGATTTACATATTTTATACAATAAAACAAGATTTATTTTATACAAAAAATATCAGCATAATAATTAGAATAGCTCTTTTTAATTGAGAAAAGAATATTATATTATTGCCGGACAGATTACATAGTCCGTGGTGATACAGTAGTCATGCTCCCACAAGGCATTCGAATGTTCTAAAACAAAACTTGGGACGAGTTCTAACGGCTCTGTCGTCAAGATACTAGAATTTTATAGATTCTTCATTTTTGATGCCAAATACGCCAAATTTATCTCCAACACCAAACGTCACTGTTCCAGCATCCTTTCAGCGTTTACCTGAGCTATCTATATAACTTTATTCCTTACCAAACACCAACTGTCCATGGAAGTAATATAACGAATTCATAATAATATAAAACCAGTTGAACTGGCAAATTATTGCTGTCTCATAGGCATCAATTTAGTAGAAACTTTAATAGAGATTTGGAGATAAGTTTAGTTTAGTTATATTAACGTCCCGTTTAAAGCAACACGAGGGCTATTTTGGGACGGACCTCGTAATTTTGAACCACGGTCAGATGACGAGGACGACACCTGAAGTGGCACCCCCCTCTCCACACCACACCACACCAGCGGGAGGAAGTTTGGCCTGACAGATTTAACGTGCAAGAGACCCCCTCACACGACGGATCTTCGGTGGAATCGAGTCTCGAACCTGAAACCCTCCGGTTCCGAAGCCGAGACCATACCACCAGGCCACCGCGGCCCTTTGGAGATAAAAATATATATCAAATTTCATCCACTTAGATTATTATGTTTACATACATATAGATAAACATATAAATCTCAAATTCTATTAAAAAAAGACTAAAATTAAATCACAATTTGATTTGATTTTAGTCATAGACTGAAATTATTGTATAACATAAAAAATAAAATCTGCTATTGCAAATTTCATGTTATCATGTGAAAACATTTTTTTTTTGTCACATGGTGTCAATTTGGAAAAAAAAATGATATTACGTCCTCACATGACTCACATTTCGCAATCACCAACATTTTGAAAAGAGATAGTTTTTTTATCATCTTAAAATCAATCATCACTTATTTCTCAATGTCAAGATTTTTTTTTGAAAGCCAGTTTAAACTGGTTTGAAACAATCATCTGACTACTGTATTGTACAATCATCAGCTTTTAGAAAAAGCAATGTCCACCCCTCCAATTCAAAATCGTTTGACCTTCAAAACTTTATCTTCAGCCAGATTTTTTAAAGTTTTGCCTAAAGAGAGAATTGAGAATGAGAGTGAGAATTTTCATTACATTCAGATACATTACTTTAGAAAATTTCTTGAGCTAAATAAGTTTTATGATAATAATAAACTTATTAAAATGCACTTTTCCTCGACTCCGAATGAATTTCTTTAGAAGAAATCCCAGTCGAGTAATAAAATTTGATTTGTCCCTGTCGGCATATTTGCTCAGACTAAAGGCAAATAATTATGAGAATACAATTTTAATTAGTACTAATGAAATGCTGGATAGTTTTCGAGTTTAATTACTTCATAAATCAAACTGGACTGAAATTTGATACCAAATGATTAAATTTGTGAAAGTAATTACTAATGATTAGTTTTAGTTTTTTTTAAAGGGAAAAGTCCTTCCAATTAGTGAGAACAATAATTAAAATGCTGTTCAAAAATGTTAGATTTAAAACATCAGATATTGAAAACTAACAAAGCCAGCTTCTGAAATAATGAAAGGTTTAATTATAATTGATTATACAGTTACAGTTAAGATGAAAATGGATACATATGATGAAGCATGCATTGGAAAATTCATGCAAATCCAAAGATATATGGAAAATTAATTTTTAAAAAATGTGCTGCCAAATTAATTATTCTGCTTTATTAACTTTTGCAATGTATCTGTCACAAAAGCTATTTCATGGCCAAACGATTTTCTGTTCTTTTACCGAAGTTTTTTATAAAAATGTCGAAAGAATAAATTCAGCTGGAAAATGTCACAGCAAATTAAGCTGAAAAATTTTCTTGCTAAATTGACAAAGAGAGAAAAAAATGGTTCTTGCTCCAGAGATTTGTTTCTCAATTTCATTCTAAATTAATCTTCTTAAGAAGATTTTTGGAATGAGTAAAATCATGAAAAATGATAAGTGCCAAGTTAAATAACACGGAACAAACTAAAGCTGGTGAGATAAAATATTGTGTGTATATAAAAAAGAAAATAGTTTGAGATAACATTTCCAAATTTTGCTTTTTTCAAAAAATAAAAAAATTAAGATTTATTCTGTCTGTACAAATCAAAACCTGTGATCTGTTGGTTAACATAAAAAATGGACATGTTAATGAATGGCTTGAGATGAAATTTAGTTCATTCAGTTGAAATTTAATTTATTCAGTTTAGTTTATTACATTGAAATATCTTTCAATTTAGCAAATGTAGATGAATGTAAACAGTGATGACAGTAACAAAAGAATTTGTTCTAATTCCAAAAAAAAAACAAAAAAACATTTAAATTCGAAAACGTTAAACTTTAATTAACTTCGAATGCGTTTTAACTTTAAAAAAAAACGTCTAAAACTTTCAAATTTCAAGAAGAGACTCACACTTTTTGCTGTGTAATTAGATACTTAAATAGTGTTTACTTACTTATCAAATCATAACACAGATATTTTCAAGTAACTCCACATTTTTGGAATCATGTATATCTTTCTGTGAACATTATAATAACAAAAAAATGCCTTTAGATAAATAGCTGGAATTTAATATGATCCGAACGAAATTTTTCACAACCTAACAGCGATTCAATGAAATCTATTAAATCAAAGATAATTCCAAAAGCATGTGATTGAGTTTAGAGTTTTGATGGATGTTGGGTAAAATCAAACGGGATCACAAATGAATTAAGATGTTTTATTTTGCATGGAAGCACGAATTCTCAGTGCGAAAACGCAAATAAATCGTACAATACACAGAACGGGTTGTAAAAAGAAGCACAAGCAAAAAATTTCTGTTAAATAACGGCAAAAGCTAAAAGAGAACCTACTTATCTACTGGCTTGCTTGTATCTGACTCATTCCGCATGATACTGATTAGTACCATGAGCAACAAATATCTGTTAAATAATTGCAAAAGCTCAAAGAAAAATCATTTATCTATTGACTTCCTTATATCTGACTCATTCCGCAAGATACTGATTTGTAGCACAAGCAACAAATTATTGTTAAATAACAGCAACAGCCCGAAAGCTCAAAAATGAATTACTTATTTACTGGCTTGCTTGTATGTCTCATTCCGCATGATACTGATTTGTAGCACGAGCAACAAATTGCTGTTAAATAACTACAAAAGCTCATAAGTTCAATGAGAACTCATCTACTGGCTTGCTTGTATCTGACTCATTCCTCATGATACTGACTACTTGCTGTAGCTACGGCTATTAGTCTTTTATAGTTTCTGTCTCAGAATCTCGAATGGTCTAGAAATATACATCTTCTCTCCTAGTCAATATCTCGCCAACACTCTAATTGTTTCTGGAAGTTTCCTTTTTGTCACCAAAATCACTAAAACTCTTCATCAATATGGCACCAACCTGGCCACTAAATCCAGTCGTTGACTCACTACCAATTCAACATATATTAGTGTTATTTGTGAGACTTTCTTACTGCTAGAATTATTGAGCAGTGAACAGTATAACAAATTAGTAAAAATACACAGGAGCTTTATATGTCTGTCGGTCTAATCAAAAGCAAGGGAGTACGATAAATCCAATTTTCAAAGAACAAGTTAAATAAATAAATAAATGGTGCACATTTTAACACATAAAATGTATATTTTCATCACAATTTTAATCAAATTCAACAAATATTTGTTCATGTGTTGATTTATGTATTCACAGCACATAAACGCGATAACACAAAGACGCTACTGCTAAGATAAATAAAATGTGACATATTATCTCGTAATTAGGGCCATAATTCTGTATTTGAAGAAAATAGGTTGAAAAGGGGAATTTAAAAGGTGCCTTTGGTCTTCATTATAGAATGAGGCACAAAATGCTCATTTGATAATTCTGCAAAACAATGCCTGATAAATCTTGTTGCTCAGATACGTTATATTCACGTGGAGGTGAGAGATAACATATTTTTAGGGGCAACTACAAGAAAATTTCAACATGGACCACTCATTCTAATTTTTGGGGGGAAAATCTGAGAGGGGATATAAAGGTTTGTTAAGATAATTCAACTATCCATATCTTTTTCAACTAGTAATCAAAAATTTTGTCAATATTCTCAGCAGACAATGAATTCAATTCAAGAATGCAAATACCATTTTAGATTTCAACATTATGTAGAACAATTAAAACATTCAAATCAATAACTACTTAAATTATTCGACTACGTTTGAAGGAAAATTTTAAAAAAATTGGATTTTTCAAAAATTGTTTTTGGATTTTTCAAAAATTGTTTTTGGATTTGCCAAAAACTATTTATGGTTTTTAGATGTATACTCAATTATAAATACAAAAAATTATTTTGAAAATATACCATATTTATATATTCAGAAATATGAAAATTTGTTGTAATTTTTAATGAAAGTTAACCAAAAGGGCTGACAAAAATTGTAATGTAGCAATTCTATTTTTCTTTTTACACAAGTTATAGAATATAATGATGAATGAAATAAACCAAAATCTTGAGATGCAAAGAAGTTATAGGTAAAAAGATACGCATATACACATTTTTTCCCATTAAATCACAACTTAATTTTTCTAAAAAACCTATAAGTGAAAAAGTATTTCAGCAGCAATAAAACTTATGGTTCATTTCGTTGCCCATATTTTTTTAAAACACACACTGAAATTTTTAAGTAAATACCTCTATCAGTTTTTGAGATATGTTATTGGTGGATTATTTTTACGAAAATTAATATGAAAGACAGATTTTAGCTGAAAAAAATATGTGACCCTGGATGATAGGTCAAACCTTCTTTTTCTTAGAAAAAATAAACTATTTTGGAATGAGGAAAGTCTGAAATACAAAAAATAATAATAAAAAATTGCCAATTCGCTTGATAACCAGTGTTTTTAACTTAGACGGATACTTTAATTTAAATATGAATATCTATTAAAACAAAATGTGTCAATTATTAATGTGATGTCCTTTCTTAAATTTTTAGCCGGGGATATTTTAGAGATGAACGAACGGGAAATTGCAGTATTTAAAATATCAATGGAAAATAAATGCCTATATACGTATCTTTTTACCTTTAACTTCTTGCATCTCAAGATTTTTCTTATATTTTAGTTCATTTCTTTCATCATTATATTCTATAACTTGTGTATAGAGAAAAATAGATTTGCTGCATTACAATTTTTTTAGCCATTATGATTTTGGTTAAATTTCATTGAAATTTACTACAAATTTTCATATTTCTCAAACATGTATTTTCAAATAATTTTTTTTATATTTATAGTATTTATAATTGAAAATACATCTAAAACCATAAATAGTTTTTGAAATATACAAAGGCTTTCCTTCAAATTTAGTCAAATACGTTAAGTAGCTGTTGATTTGAATATTCTAATTGTTCTACATAATGTTGAGATCTAACGCGGTATTTGCTTTCTTGATCTGACAAAGTTTGAAGCAAAAGAAATCTGAACATTTTCATTACACTGAAGCTGTAGTAAATTAAACAAGTGAGATGAGATCTTACTTTATCTAGTGATATAAACTGTTTGGTAAAGAAAAGATCTTTTATTCCAAAGTATGCTTTGAAATTCGAGATATCTTTATTTATTTTAATTCTAAAGAATTTAATCTCACTTCTTCATGAGAACATTACCAAAATTATTTCTTCTCAAATAAATAAGATCCATCGCAGTATTAAAAGCAAAAAGAAAAAAATAGAACTGCAGATCTCAGCAATTTCCGTTACTTTGTAACAACCGTCTCCACAGCGACCAGCAGCAACACAAACTTTAAATCCTATTTATGGCCCATAAAACCCGATGAACGCAGAGCGTCTACAGAAAAAAAATTGTTAATTGCTGGCCTGTAACTGTTGACTCTGTTTGATGTAATTTTTACCGTTGCCTCTATAAACCATTGCAAGGACCATTAGCTTTGTTTATGGTCTTGTTCTTCCATCTGAGGACAAAAAAATTGGAACGATCAAAAGTTATCACTAACAGATCTCGTTATTATTTTTTAAGCCACTGCCCATTGATGAGTTGGAAGCTACTGCCTGGACAATGGCTTATAACACGACTTACGTCTATAAAAAGTTATTTTATAGGAGCCATTGCTTTCATAGCTTCACCCAATTCGTTCACTGACGTATCTCAGTTATAAATGAGTATTGATTCAGTTTTGGGAGTGGTTTATGGGGACAACGTTAGAAGGTGAAAGTTGTTATTGTTCAGTTTTTTTTCTATCATAGAGCAATTTAGAGGCTTTTCATAAAACCTTTCGCAGTCATTTGTGAGTTTCTTCCTAAATAAGAAACCGTAAGAGAAAATTTTTAAATTTCACACTAATTTATCAATAAATCACCAATATTCCAATTTTTCAATTGAAATTGTCCCCAAACACATTATCTGAAGGTTTAAAGTTTTTTTTCTAAGGCAGTTGTTATAATTTGGTGAATTTTTTAATAAATAAGAAACCATGAGTGATAATTTTCAAACATCTCCTTAATTCATCAATAAGTCACCAATCATTGAAGTTTTTAAATCTCTAGCTTTGCCCTAAAACAAATTATTTGAAGGTTCAATGGCTTCTCATGAAGTAATCGAATTCTCATGATAAATTTCTTTATAAATAAGAAATCAGGAGTGATAATTTTCGATCTTCTCACTGATTCATCAATAAGTTACAAATTATTTTACTTTTAAAATTTAACATTATAACCTAAAACAAATTATATGATGGTTCAAAGACTTTTCATAAGGCAGTTGGAGTCATTTGGGGACATTTTCCATAAATAAGACACCATGAGTGACACTTTTCAAACTTCTCACCAATTCATCAATAAATCACCAATTATCACAGTTCTTAAATTAGTTGATTTTTACATGCTAAAATAAAATATCTGGAGATTCAAAGGCTTTCCATAAACCAATCAGAGTTATTTGATTAAAATCTTCATGAATAAGAAACATTGAATGATAACTTTCAAACTTCTCACTAAAGACAGCAATTACTGTAGTATTTAAACCCATTGTTATGTCCTAAAACAAATTATTTGAAGATTCAAAAGTTTTTCCTAAAACAAAATTATTTTTATTATGTATATTCTTTGTAAGAAATCTGCTTAGTATATTGTATACATTGGCCATCATATCTTTTAAATATAATTGTAGTTACACTATAACACACTGAATTTTAATTATCACAGCCATTTTGTTTAGGAATTAATGCTGATACATGCATACGAAAACACAGAGTGGCAATAGGACTCAACCCCAGTTCTCGCCAGTGTTACTGAGGCGGTATAATAATACTTTGATACCCGGCGCGTTGCTGACGCCGAAAAAATAATATTAAGTGAAATAAAAAAATAATCTGACAATTTTTTTATCGAAATAGGATGAACGTTACGATACTATTGGGTCGTTCGGAAAGTAATTTCGTTTTTTCCTGACAAAGGATTTAATTGCATTTTTCGCACCCAATTTCATACTTAAACCGCAAAATCATTTTATGT
>JAPMOQ010036143.1:2130055-2150701 GCA_026543055.1 Argiope trifasciata
ATAATTTATTCATTAAACGAAAATTTCTTTTCATTTTGACAAAAAAATACGAAATTACTTTCCGAACAACCCAATATATAAAATACGAAAACACAAATATTCAATTTTTAGCTCCAACTTGCACTCTGTCAAGAGCTCTCCCAGTCATAGTGTTCTACGCAAATTCATATCACTTCTGTTGTTCCCGTCATTAACAGGATATTCCTATTCCAAGTACAGGTGCTCCGATAATCCCCTCATTGAGCTTGAACTATTCAATTTTATTTATTAGATTTGCGTATTCTTTTAGAATTGTAAATCTTGGTGTCCTTTCAGAATGGTGAGAAAAGAACTTATTTATTGTATCTCATGATTCATTTCATATTCGATGAGAATTCTCAAATTTAATTTTAGAAAATGAGACCACAATATTCTTTTAAAATTTATTAAACATAGAAAATATATTTGTACCATAAAATCGCTAATATAATTGAAAAGATAATTTTTTGAAAACTAAGATGGTGCAAAATGATTTGTACCACAATATTTGTAGTAGTTACAGCGAAAAATGGTAGATAGATTTTTTTAGAAAAGAAAATTTCACTCATAAATGATTTTAGAAAAATTAAGTTGTGATTTACTGGAAAAAAATTCATTTATACTTATATTTTTACCCATAACTTCTTTGCATCACAAAATGATTCTTAGATTATGGTTCATTTCCTTCCTCATTGTATTCTATAACTTGTGTACAAAGAAAAATAGGATTACTGCATTGCAATTTTTTGTAGAGTGTTAACCATATTGGCTAAATTTCATTAGCACTAACTACAAATTTTCCTCTTTCACAGAACACATTACATTTTCAAATAACTTTGTTGTATTTACAGTATTTTGAATTACAATTGGTAATACATCTAAAAACCATAGTTTTTTTATTATCCACTTTTTCAGAATTTTTCTTTCGGACGTAATCGGATACCTTATTTTATTTGGGGACTCCCCAGTACTGCTGTGAATGAATGCTTTTAATTTTAAGATTCGGACAACACTCATCAAAACGCGGGTTCTCCTCTGGTGCCTTAAAACAATTATTTCACGAGCTGCTCCGGCGCCATTAAGCACAGGCGGCGGCCATTAAAACCATCAGAGCAACTAGCTGACATTGCGCTCCAAAACTTTAATTGCACCTCCCTCGAATTCAGTGCAAGACGCATTCAGGTCTAAACTCTTTGCCTTTTACGACCGTTTGCAACGACCGAAAAAAAATCGCAGATAGCTCTGTTTAGCCTTTTACTTTACGACGAGCTTTTATGACTGAGTCGGCAATCGGCGTGCCTGGACTCGCCTACGGCACCAAATGGCACTTCTGTCACGGTTCAAAAGAGGTGTGCTCTCCCAATGAGATAAGGCAGTTAGTTACCAGATGAAATTTTCAAGCTGCAGATAACTCTAATTGCTAATCAATAGAAAAACAACAGTTTTTGAAGAGGATGTGGCTAAGTCAGATGACACATTCCAGGATTGAATGTTTTTTTCTAATCCGAAAAATATGAAAATTGAATTTAAAAAATTATCCGGTAATTTTAATGAATCTCGGTAATACAGACCTTCCTTAGCTAGTAAAAGGGAGAGGAGGGGTTGGTTTATTAACGTTTCGATCGAAAAAAGAATCACAGATAGCCATGTTTGAATCCGCTAACCTAATATTACCCGTGTGTGGTGGATACTGAACGCACTTATAAATCTGTCGTGATCACCAAGTCCTTCATGTCTAGAGTAATATCACTGAGGGTATTGGTTTAGAGTTGATCGTTCTCTGATTCAGATCCAGATTACGATCTGTGGTTGAGTCAAGGAAAATGCATGAATGAAAGTTCGCACGTAAAAAGGGTTGTAACTCGTGAGAGGCAAATTCTTATTCTTGGCCTTAAATGGCGCCACTGAAAAAATAAAGAAGCGCACCCTATTGGTTCAAATCGCTGTATACATCACAGCGGGCTTGTCCAATGGCAAACGCCATAAGAAAAAAAATGGAAGTATTTTGGGAAGGACCTCGTAATTCTGAACCCCTGTCAGATGACACCTGAGCTGGCACCCCCCTTTCCATACCACACCACATCAGCGGAAGGACGCTTGACCTGACGGATTTAACGTGCAGCAGACAGACTCACTTACACGTTCTTCGGTGGATTCAGATCTCGAAGAAACCCTCCGGTTCGGAAGCGGAGACCTTATCACCAAGCCACCGCGGCCTCAAGAGGGGCGAGTGGAAGGAGCTAGATTTTGAATCATATGCATGTACTTGTATGTATTATATGCTCAAGATGGAATTTCAAAGCTGGACATACAATAAGAATGTGGCTAACAGTGAAATCAGTTCACCATCTTAAACGCATGAATGTCCCCTCTCAACAAAGGAAGTGTTTATGCTTAAAACGTGTATTCCTACTTGGAGGTGGCTCAACTTAAGACCCTACTTCCATGTAAGAAACACAAGCCCTAATTTAATGAAAGATTTGATATTATGCAATCTGTTATGAAATTCATTTCAATATACCCACCAAGTGGTATTAAGATGACAACAATAAGCAAGGTTTTGTGAAATAATTGAAGAATGAATTATTTTTGCACAATCTACCACTTTATTGCCTCACAACATTCAATCAAAATTAAATTTGTCGGTCAGGTCTAAGTAAATGCTCTAGATCTTAATTTACAAAAAGAAATTCTGTGGTATAATGTAATTTATATCAAATCGTCCGTCAGTTATATAAGTAAATGTTATCCATTTCAATTTATAAAAAGTGTTATAGAATCAAATATGAGTTTAGTATGTTGTCAGCAATCCATTTTTCTTTCAGTTGTGTAGGCATATGTTGTGGAATACAATTTTAAAAGTTAATCTAGGGTGATATGCAAAGTTTAATGAAATCAGGTTTTTATGAAACCCTGAAATACATTCCACGATTGCAGAAAATTGTATCATATATTCGAAAAATGTAATAAAATTGTGCTACAGTATTCGAAAAAAAAAAGCCATTTTAGTTTTATTATAACATATAGGCAAGTTGCTCCTCCAGCATTAACGCCATCTAACGGTAGTCTTTATAACAAATAGAAAATTGAAATAAGACGAAAAATTATTCCATGAACTATTTTCCCCAGCTCTAATATAAAAATTAATAAAACTGCAAAAAAGGGATATTTTTATTTCATTTCTGCAGAATAAAAATAAATTGAGAGAAAAATATTTTTCAAATGTAACATTACACTTGTTGACAATTTAGAAAATCATAAGAAACGACATGCAAAAATAGAGGAAGAAAAACCTCTTTTTTCACAATTTGAGTAGTTTCGAATGTTCTACTGCATGTTTACATCGAAAAACTCCTACATCCGTAAACAGATCGTTTTTCGAAAACTCTGGGGAAAAATTATTTGGATAGATTTTTCTACGTGAATCTGCATTTTACTTCCAGTTTGCGAAATGTAAGAGGCTAAGAAATCCTTTAAAATATTTCACAACTATATTTTGATGAATTCTCCTCTTTCAACATCCTTATTTCCTAAAATAACATTTCCGGAAACTTGCTGATTGGTCTGGAAACATTGTAACTCAATCGTTGGCTGGTTGTTTGTGTTTTTGTTGTTGTTGTTTGATTTTTTTTTTGGCAGAAGAGCCATTTTTGGCCAAACTGCACCATTCACGGGGTTAAAAAGAGGTTAACTGCTCTATAAATTTAAATGAATCAATGGTTGTATGAAAACTAGTTAAAAAGCACTGGAAACAGTAGCACATAATTAAGTATTTACAATGAAAAAAATTAGAAGTTAAAGTTCCTGAGGAATTTAAATGCATACTAAAAATTTAATCCATATAAAGAATCTAATGAAATTATGTAATCTATATAAATCAAAATGAATGTTTGTCTGTATGTCTCTTACAGTGCCGTACCGCTCATCCGATTGCTATGAAACTTTGAATACTTATTACTTACACTTATTTGTTTCTGTTGAATTGGGGAAAAATATATTGCCTTCCCTAAAGTCTGGAATAGAAAAGTTTAAAAAAAATAGAATTAATATTATTTATGCTTCCTCCATACATATCATTCAACTTCAATGAATGCATTCATTTCCGATACGAAAATAAATATTATTCGTTTTATCCCTCCTAATTAAACAAGACAATTATTTTAAATCTTAAACGATATTTCCAAAATTATTTCTCGTGCGGCAGCAACGAGTTTCAACTTTTATATATTACTAACATATAAAAATTGAAAAATATTTGGCTGGTGGCTCTATCCCAGTAAATCACTAAGAGTTAAAGATGATGAATGAAAAAACCTGGTTACGATGAATATTAAACTCGATTAAAATATGAGAAACTGTAAACTGTGTGACATGTGGAACATATAGGTGCTCTATCACTGTATAGTAGATGCTTGTGAGTGAACCGAGTATGTAATATACAAAGGCGTTTCTGTATAACATCATTCTTACGCACAGGTATGACTTTCCAAAAGCGCATAAATGGCTCAATCGTATGCAATTTACTGTTTTTGTGGAAATCTCATGTTTCTTGCCACAGAGAAAATACTCGGCAAGCAACAAATTTCTTTGCTCACAATTTGGTATTCTGCGATTCGAGAAACAACTGGCAATAACTCAATAAATACACCAACTAAAATAAATTTTGTAACTATTTTTTGAGTTAGAACAATAAATGAATAAATCCAATTTGAATTACAATTAATAATTTGGATTAATCAAATAATTTAATTCTAAAAAAATCTAATTAGAATAAAGTTTGGACTAAATCTGGATGAAGAATGGACCACCAGACGAATGGTATTTCCGTCTGCATGTCCATCTGTGAGAATATGAACAAAATGAAAAAAAAAATTTGAAAGACCAGAAAGGATAAAGTACAATACATATTTAATCATACAATTAACAAAAATAATAGACATATAAAAAATTGTCAATCGGTCCGCCTGCCACGATGTAAAGAACGTAAGCTACCGTTATTAATTAAAAGTCTAAGTATTACAAATTACAATATGACCTTAATGATACAGATATTTGTTTGTATCAGACTGTTTAACAAAAAATAGATCAAATCAAGTTATGCATTGCCTGCAATCTTGCTGAATGTTAGTGGAATCCTAGAAAATGAACTTAAGAGCATCAAGAATAATATATTTTTATACAGTATATTAATAAGAGTATATGCCGCCAACTTGGCATAGGGTAACGTGCCTTCCCCATGATCTGGGTGACCTGAGCTCGGGCATGGTTGTCTTTCATCTGTTTTATCTGTGAGATGTGTTAATCCACCCTCTGTAAAAAAGGGTTTTGCAAGCGAATGTGACCTATAAATTAGCTAAGTCATACTCTTAGAATTAGATGGAGCTTCTGAAAAACAAGAGACGTAAGAATTTCGGCTTAAATTCACTACAAGTCAAGCAGGCTTGTATATGACAAGTGCCCTCAGAAACAGCAATTAAGAATACATTTTTTACAGAAAAAGTAACATCTTCCCTGCCTATTTAACTCTTGTCCAGCATTGATAACCACGTCACTGAATGACTGAGTTTCCATTATAATAACACGAATTCTGAGGTTATTTGCAAACTGACCATCACTAGCCCATGCGTCAACTCCTTCAGTATGAGATATATACTATTATCAGAAATGTTGCAAATATTAACCATACCACTATTCGTCTATTCCTAGAGGAAGCACTATTCTACCAAAATGAAACTATCACACCTCATCCTCGCATGTATGCTGTCTTCATTTTCAGGTACTGTGTTCAGTTACAAACTGATCATCATCAACGGACGTATAAGATAAGTCGCATTACCGGAAATGTGGTGAACATTAACCATATTGGGAATAACACCGACTGTCTGAAGGTAGAATAATTATTCTCGCGCAACGAGTTAGCCACTTCTCATCTTCGCATGTATATTGCCTTCCATCTTGGTTTTTTCTTCCTCTTGCGGACAGCCGACCACCCTGCCACCACTGAACATAGCAATATCGACTGGATTCTTTCTTGGTTACTGTGGTCAGCTACACACTGTCCACCACCAGCTCATGCACCAACCCTTTTCATACGAGGTAAATGCCATTATCGAAAATGTTCGTGAACTCTAATTGCGCGACATTAGTCGACCACAAAGAAAATTTTATTCTCACACACTGAGTTATCCACTTCTCGATTTCACCTGCGTTTTATCTTTACTCTCAAGGACTCACTAATTTTTGGACTAAATCCTTCAAAAAATAGACTTTTTTGTTGGTGTTTGAATGTATTTGAAAGCTGAACACGGAAAAAGTAGAAAACTAAATTTATTGCTGCTTGAATATATTTGAAAGCTGCAAATTTTAGAAAAGTAATAAGATACATATATGAGGTTAAATTTGTTAATTTTAATTTTGAACATGACTGGAAAAGTACCTTATTACATATTTATTTCTCTTCATTCTTCTACGATGGCAAACTTAGGATCCGCTATCATGAATAAATATACAGCAAAACCAGTAAAGGAAAATCCATATTTGTCTAAAAAAGCATCACTCTTCTACGAAGACAAACTTAAGATCCATTAGCATGAGTAAATATACAGCAAAATCAATGAGGGAAAATTCGCATTTGTCTGAAAAAGTATAATATAGTTGTAAAGCACCTCCGTAACCTGAATGTCCTTTTAAAAGACTGGAGGAAGAATAGAACAGAATAGGGAAGAGAGATTGATGGGAGTGCGACAAAGTAAAGAGAGTTGCAAAGTTTGCAAAAAAGATCTGATATATTTTGTGTTATGTCGCGTTCTATTAATTAAATGTGTAACAAATAATATAGGGACTAAAATAAATATTCCCTGTCTCTGATAATTATTTACGTATTTGCAAAAATGTTATAAGGAAAAGAAACCTAATTACTAGAGTTACAATTATCTGAACTAATCGAAAATTGACTGTTTAGGATTGTTTCCAGATGAGGTATCGATGTGCCGTAAAATAATTTGGCCTATAATTATTTGGACGATAATAAAACTAAAAACTAGAGGCACGCGTGTCATTGATGGCATTCGACACAATATTTTGGGAACGCCGCCAATCAAAACGGTTTGCAAAACGGCTTGCATATGACTTCATTTTATAAACTGAATTTGTCCCAATTCGATTGGTTGGGAATTGTAGAATTTGAGATTGATTTTCTGTCTAATTCAGTATGGATTCAAAAATTTATTGAGACATGGAAAATGTTAAAATTGATTGAAGCAAAAAGGTAAACAAGTAACATAAATAAAAATGCCAGCAACGAAATTTTGGGAACATGGAACTCTATTCAAATATATAGATGTTAGAAAAAACTGGCTAGTGCTATTTTAAGCATATTTTCATCTTTGCCAGTGAATCATTATTTTCAAAGATGGATAATATTAAAGATTCTCTTCGAAGCCTTTTGGAAGAAAACTTCAATTCAGCATGCATTATGCTAAAAGTAACAATTTACAACCCTATTATGTTAAAAGTTGTCATCTAATCTGCAGCCAAACAAGACACCCTAATGTTACTTTAAATTGCATTACAGGTATAGCTAAATCATTTACTGCTGTACAGTGCATAATGTATTTTTTCGTTGTAGAGTTGTTTGTCTTCAGTTTTATTATTTTCCAAATAATCACAGGCCAAAATTATCAGGCGGCACGTCTATACTTCTTTAGACACTTCTTTTAGAAAAAAAATTGCCCTTCGATCCATAAAAGTTCCCTCCCTTCATTTAGGGCATTGGAAGATCTTTAGATGATTTAATAAATAACGGAGATTAAGAAACAAGATCAGGCTTAGTAAGATTCTTGTCTGCAAATAAAAATTTACACACATATAGTATATATGAAGATGCAATTACTCTAAGAATAATGTAAAAAAAACACAAATCAAATTATGAATGAAATAAGTTTTTTACACGTATATGTTCAACATTCATTGCAAACAATGTAATAATTTTGTTTCGATTTTAACTACTAATTATAAGCACTTCTGATTGAAGGACAGACCAAGGAATTTTTTATTATTTTCTTTATTTTGATATTATTTACTTCTACATTTTTACTAAAACGCAGTTGGAATAATTGTACTTTTGAATAATTGGCACCTCACTGTAAATAGCTTTATATTAAATATAAAAAATTAAGACCTCAAAAACAATATAAGGGAATATGTGTCCTACTAAAGTTTGAAGAAACACTCAGAAAAAATCTGCAATATATTCCACTATAGGTTAAAGAAATACTCACAATCTGCAACGGGCTCCACTATAAGTCTGAGGAAACAATCTGCAATTGATTCCATAGTTTGTATGATTCTATTCCACTCCATTATTTTCTAAATTATGATAATCTTATTTTTTTTAATTTCTCCCAAAACTGATTCCATAATTGGAGCTTCATATTGCTGAGTTTCATATGCTGACATTCTATAATAATTGTATCAATGTAGCTAGTTCAATATTTTCCCAATTGTGTTACTTTCTGGTCTTTTATTTTCTCCCAAAATAGATTCCGATATTAGAGCTTTCATACAATCGGGCTTCAAGTAATTGGCTCTATTTTTGTAACTAGTTTGGCGCTGTATCCAAGCAAAACAAGATTCAAGGATCGGGGTCTAAAAAGTATTGTGCAATATTCTTCTAGCACAATAGCATTTTGAGGTTTTTGAATAATGTCAGAAGTCATATACTACACGGATTTAACTAAATAAAATTTTTACACGTCTTTCAGAACTTTTACACAATGGAAATACAAGAGCTTGTCTGCGGATTGTAAAATATATACGTTCCGATGTAAATATTTTTGTAAATTCCCTTCTTCAAAGCCAAATTTTTAGAAAACATACTCTTTCGCATTCAAATCAGAGCGGGGGTATATTCGGTTCGAAGTAAATCGAAAAGCATAAAGAAGAGGGGAAAAAACAGAAAAAAGAAATCCCTAAATCAGATATGCGGTAACACATTTCTTTCCAGTAACATTCTATTTCTTTTTTTATTTTTTGATACATATTTTCAAAAAGTCCAAGGAAGGATAGATTTTTTTAATCTTGTTTAGAATACACACTTTTTATTCCGAACTCTGTCCCAATATCGCAACGCAAGAGGTAGTGACAGTTTAATTCTAAGAAGAAGTTTAGATGGAACTCCATCACTTATTGTAAGATATATTTTTTTTCTACCTCGCTTGCCAGTAGACATTTCTTCGAAGATTTTCTGGCAAAATACAATATTCTGTTGTTGTTGGCATCAGAAAAAAGATTTCTGTCATGTATGGACCCAAGAAAAAGGAATGACAAATATGTTTGCGGAAGACAGGAGAAAAGAATAAACCATAGCATACAGATATTTCTTTTGCATTCTTCACCAATTTTCGTGTAGATTTTTTTAAATGAAACATCATTTTTTTAATATGGTTATAGATGTCTTTGCTTCAGCCAAATGCAAAAGAATTTAATGTCATGGATCCAGAATTAACTTGTTTTATATTATGATTTTTCGCTAGTGTTGCATACTATTGACTAATGACAACATGTACCATCTTTGTATCTGCAAAAATGCAATTAAATTTGGAAGCATGAATCCAGAATGAACTATTTTTATATTGTGATTCTGCGCTAGTGCTGTATATTAATGACTAATGACAACATTGACTGGCTTTGTATCTGTAAAAATGCAATTAAGTTTGGAATCATGTATACAAAATTAATTTCGTTTGAATTGAAATTCTGCGTTAGTGCATTTACAACATATTAATAATTGTCTTTGTAACTGCAAAAATTCAGATAAATTTGGAATCATAGTCCCAAAATGAACATGGTTTGAAATGTTATTCTGCCCTGGGGCAACATATTAATGACTAATGAAAACATACTAATGACTGTATTTGTATCTTGAAAATGCAATTGAATGCAGAATCATGGGTCTAGAATTAATTTATTTTGAATTAAAACTCTGCTCTAGTGCATCTAAAACTTATTAATTGTCCTTATATCGGCAAAAATACAATTGAATTCAGAATCATTGGTCCACATTTAACTTGAGATATTGCGCTAGTGCTATAAACTAATGATTAATGAAAACGTACTAATGACTTCCTTTATATCTGTAAAAATTCAAATGGATTTGGAATCAAGAGTGCATATTTAACTAATTCTGCTCTAGCGCATCTACAACATATTAATGATAGTCTTTGTGTCTCAAAAAAAGCGACTGCAAAAGAATTTGAATTCTTGGGTTCAGAAATAACTTGTTTTAAATTATGATCTTGCGTTACTGCTACATACTAATATCAACATTGATTATCTTTGTATCCACGAAATTCCAATTGAATTTCAAATCAAGGATTCAGATTTAACTTCTTTTGAATTAAGATCCTGTGCTAGTGCATGTGCATCATACTAAAGATTCTCTTCATATCTGAAAAAAAAATGGAATTGGAATAATGGGTTCAGATTCAATTCATTTTGAACTGTGATTCTGGGCTAGTAATACTAATGACAAATGACAACATTGACTGTCTTTGTATCTACAAAATGCAATTATGTTTTGAGTCATGGGTACAGATTTAACTAGTTTTGAGTTCAGTTCAGTTCAGTTCAGTTATATTAACGTCCCGTTTAAAGCAACACGAGGGCTATTTTGGGACGGACCTCGTAATTTTGAACCACGGTCAGATGACGAGGACGACAACTGAAGTGGAACCCCCCTCTCCACACCACACCACACCAGCGGGAGAACTTTGGCCTGACAGATTTAACGTGCAAGAGACCCCCTCACACGACGGATCTTCGGTGGAATTGAGTCTCGAACCTGAAACCCTCCGGTTCCGAAGCCGAGACCTTACCACCAGGCCACCGCGGCCCAACTAGTTTTGAATTGAGATTCTGCGCTGGTGCTACACATAATGACTAGTGACTGTATCTAAGAAAATGCAATTGAATTTGGAATCAGGTTTCAGATTTATCTTGTAGAAATTCTATACTTGTTTACCTAATGACTGTTTTTGTATCTGGAAAAAGATGCAAAATAATTTGGAATCATGGGACCATTTTAACTTGCTTTGAATAGATATTATGCACTAATGTATCTACAACTTATATTTAACTATCCTTGTATTTGTAAAAATACAAATGAAGTTGAATCAAGGGGGTAATTTTACTTGATCTATATGGAGATTCTATACCATTGTATCTACAGGGTGAGTCGAAATTCATTGTACAAACTTGGAGAGATGGTGAAGAAAGAATTCGAATGATAATCACATAGGAAATGTAAATCTCAATCAATTTCTTTAGTCATAAATAGATGGAGTATCAATTCAGCTGAAAAACGATGATTGCTTTTACACTCAGTTACCTGGATTCCACTTCTAGGATGCGATGGATTGCCCATGGTGCAACAGTTCCAATGACCACGCTGATTTCCTGATCCATCAATCATCGATTACTTTTGCTGTTGAAATCTTAAAAAGTTTGTTTTTGAGCATTCAACTGAATTAGATCTTAACGCCACACCACACTTCCGTTTCTAGGGATTGTATTGCCCCTTTCCGGTTTGGTATAGATGTAGGTGGGCATTATTAAAACAATTAATTTGAAAGAAACGAACAAATGGTGAAATGCGGAAACATATAGCATAACAGAAATGATAAAAATTAGGATGAAAAATCTCTGGAATACAATAATATGCGGAGTGATTAAATGATACCCTAACAAATTGATAAGATTTATCTAACTCTAACAGTTCTCCATGATCATAGTTCTCCATTTATACCAAAGGCTTTCTACCCAAGAAATGGGTTTTCGAAGGTGCCATGAAAGAGTAAAAGGGCAGGATGTCACAAAAGGAATGTGATCGCCAACTTCTCCACAAGAGCAGTAAAAATTCTTCTAACAAATGGAAACGGTGAAGAAAAGAAGGGAATGGACCATGTCCTGTGACAAACAGGATTTCTTCAAGAGTTCAATAGAACTGTTAGTCATGAATAATCTAGGCAACAATAACAATTTTCCGTTAAAAACGCAAAATCGTCCGACTCACTTGACGCAGCAACAACTCTCACACGCTCGCCAAAGCACTTGGCTCTAAAAATCGTTCGTATCTCCGGAGACTCGCTGGTGGGGAAGTATTAAAGGGCTATCTTAATAAGACAGTAACAGCCATTAAATACTAGTGATCGTTTTTGTCGAATGATTATATATTACGCGCCTACTGACTAAAAGGTTCAACTTTCGATTCCCAACCAGCGACATGTGTTTCCTCTACGTTAATCATCAAATGGCTTTGAGGGGTAGCATGACTCAGTATTCGTATCGCTCAGAGAGCGCTTAGAAATGCATGCAGAGTAGCTCCCAGCAACAAGATTCAAATAAGATGGTTAATTGTCGAATAAGGATATATTTTTGATAATAAAACGAGGAGCCATTGCTTCCAAACCTTTATATGAAATCAAATCAGGATAAACAATATTATGGATTAATCAACACCCTTCAAAGCCCATGTATGCGAAGAAAATGCAAGGGCCCGCGTATGAAATTAGGCATATTGCATATTTTCTATGCACGTGTATAACATAGGAAATATGGAATGCATAATAATTTCATTACCATAATTATTGTTATACAAAAGTCTATATATCTGGAAAAAATCAAAAATCGATCTTAGTATTGAGCATCTTTAGCAATTTTCGTTCCTTAGATATTACATACTCGCTTTTATCATTCCGATTTATCACTGAAGAAAAGATATTATTTTATCCCAACTCTATATACAGAAACAAAGTATTTTTTCCTCATCTAAAGAATTTCCTTGTCTATTTTATTCCTTCTTACATCTCAAACATAGATAAAAAAAAAAGTATAAACCTCTTACCAAAGGAAAAAATCTCCGTTTTTATGTATTAATTAATTCCGCCTGTCTTCCAGTTTAAAAATTTACAAAATACATACCAAGCAGCTAAGCTTTTCTGTCCTAAAGCTTAGCTGAACATAATGGATTAACCCAATACCTCCGACATAAAAAAAAGCCTGTCTTCTTAGAGGAAAAAATCTTTAAGAAGGAAGGACGAGTAAAATCCTAAAAACTTCCAGCCTCTGAAGAAAAAAGGGGGGCACCGCCCACACCCCCTACCTCCCCAAAGGTTCCGTCTTTCCCTCCGCGGATTTCAAAGCCCCGAACAACCCTTTAGTCCTTCGACAACGGCTCCTTTCGACATGCTTCTAAGATCGAACGGTAAATCAATAAATGCAGCAGCTCCTACTCCTGGCCGAAAGTAAAGTTGGGCCCCGGAAAAGGGAAAAATAAATAAAAGGCCCCGGACCTAGCTTTTAGTTATCCATATTTCGAAGTAAAATGAAAACTGTCTCGAATATGAATTTAGAAACTCGTCCTTTGCCTCCCGTGCAGGAGGTAGTATGGAAGAAGTCGTGTCTATACGGGGGGAGAACGCTTTGAATATAATATGTCACTGGAGGTATTATTCTGAGTGTAAAAGAATCTCCGAAGACGAGTATGAAAAAGGGTTGGAAGATTCTCTTCTCGTGTGATATGACTCCCCCATTTTTTTAAGGCGATTTTCATTTTCTTCCTTTTTTTTCTTTTTTTTATTTTATTTTTAATGCTTTTTTGGGACAGGAGAAATGGTGATATCTTTTTCTCAGGTATATTTGATGACGTTTTTGTTTGGTGGAGCGTTTTCTATGAGTTGAGTATATAAAATGTCCATAGTAGCCACATAGTAGTATTTATACAAGAAATTCTTCATGCTTATGATTAGAATAGAAATTTATTATTCTTTTTAAGTTTGTAACTTGACTAGTAATTCTAATCACATGTACGAAAAATTTTCTTGTATAAATACTCCAAAATTTAAAAGAAATAGTTTAAATGTAGAAAGAGTTAAATAATTTAATTAATAGTTTCAACTATACAGATTCTGCAATTTGATACTATACATAATAATCAAACTTGCGTAGTTATTGTTTACGAAGTAGGTTATTGCTTGTGTTAGCTATTGTTTATATCTCAAATGCGAATTTAGAAACTTCGTTTTGCCTCCAGTGCAGGAGGTAGTTTGGAAGAAGTCGCGTCTATACGGGAGGAGAACACTTTTAATATAATATGTCATTTGAAGTATTATTCTGTGTGTAAAAGAGTCTCCGAAGACGAGTATGAAAAAGGGTTGGAAGATTCTCTTCTCGTGTGATATAACTCCCTCATTTTTTTAAGGAGATTTTTTTTGAGACAGGAGAAGTGGTGATATCTTTTTCTTAGGTATATTTGGTGACTTTTTTTGTTTGGTGGAGCATTTTCTACTAGTTTAGTACATAAAATTATCAGAAAAGTTGCGTAGTAATATTTCACAAGAAAATTTAAAGAATTTTTTTAAAAAATCTAATTAGAATTACAACTTCTCAAGTTACAAACTTGAAAAGAATAATAAATTTTGAGCTCCAAAATTTAAAAGAAATAGTTTAGATTCATTTCATACATATTCTGCACTTTTGATACTATACATAATAATCATACATGATTGCATATTGTTCGTGTGCATTGGTGCGATAAAGTTATTGTACATTAGGTCGATATTGTTATTGTACATAGTTATTTTGTACGAAAACTGTCTCGAATATGAATTAGAAACTTACCCTTGCCTCCAGTGCAGGAGGCATTTTGGAAAAAGTCGAGTCTATACGGGAGAGGATGCTTTGAATATAATATGTGACTGGAGTTATTATTCTGTGTGTAAAAGAATCTTTGAACACGAGTATGAAAAAGGATTGGAAGATTCTCTTCTTGTGTGATATGGCTCCCCCATTTTTTTGAAAATGTTTCTGTTTTCCAGAATATTTTTTGAGACAGAAGAAATGGTGATATCTTTTTCTCAGGTATATTTGGGGACATTTTTTGGTGGAGCATTTTCTATGAGTTTAGTACATAAAATTTCCAGAAAAGTTGCGTAGTAATATTTATACAAAGAAATTTTTCGTCCATCTGATTAGAATTACATCTTCTCAAGTTACAAACTTAGAAAAGAGTAATAAATTTTGAGCTCCAAAATATGAAAGAAATAGTTCAAATTTATTTTATACAATTCTGTATTCCTAATATTATATATAAAAACCAAACTTTCATAGTTATTGTTTTATACACAGACTGGATGTAATGGTTGAATAGAAATAGTGTTTCAAAATACAATACCATAGGATTAGATTTCAGTTGTAAATCAAAGTGAACTGCTCATCAGTTTTTAAATGAAGTGATTTGATAAGTTTCTTTCTTCTCAATATACAATTATCATTTCTAACCACACTAATAAAATTTCTATATATTTAAAGATTCATCTTTCATTTAGCACAAATTTTCATCTATTAAGCTATTCACACTTAATCTGCTTATCGATTTTATTTTTGTAGTAATTTAATGTTAAATTAATACCAATTCAATTCTTTTCAGTTTGCCATTAATTTGGTTTTCGTTTCATTTACTTAACAGCTTATCTTTAATTTCGTAGCGAAATCTAGCCCCTAGCAATTAATAATTTAGTAGATTCTCTTTATTTACTAATTAATCTTTAATTTAGGAATTGATTTTGTTCATTTAATAATTTGTCATTAATTTGGAAGTCAGTTATAATCATTTAATGCTTTGTCACTAATTTAGGGATCGATTCTATTAATTTAGTTTATCAGCATTAATTTAGAAGCAAATTCCAATTATGTAGCATTTGAGCCTCAATTATGTACCCAGTTCTATTTATTAAGGAATACGCGTTTAATTTAGTTCCCAATTCTATTTACTTAGGATTTTACTATTCATTTAGTAATGAATTCTGCATATTTAGTAATTTACCATTAATTTCAATAATTTAATTTTACATTCAACTTTATTTATTAACATTTTCCCATTAATCTAATATTTCAATATATTTATAAGCATTTTGCCATTCATTTATTTGTAATTTTTATTTATTTAGCATTTTTCCATCAATTTAGTTGTCAGTCAAGCAATTCACCATCAATTTCGAATCATCTACTGTTTATTCAGCAGTTTAATCAATTTAATTCTTAACTTCATTTCAGAGTTAACTAATAATTTAGGGACAGTTTTTGTTTATTTCGTAATTTGCTATTGTTTTAGCAATCAATTTTATTTATTTAGCAGTTAACCCATAATTTATTTGCAACTTTTATTTTATGATTTATTTGAAGCTTTTAAATACTAATGAGTACTAAGAAGTCAAACGAAGGAATATAACCTTCATGCGAGCTCTAAAGATTTTTTTTCATGACTTCATCAGCTATCTGTCACAAAGAGATAGTTCATAATTCAAGAAATATAAATTAAGAGACATCAAACTTCCATTTTTTAAGTGATGAATAATCTCTAAATTTTGCTTAAGACTGATAATTCCTAATTATAAATTATCATAAAAACTGAGCATGACATCCGGGATAAAAGCATGGTATTGTGGTGGTTTCTCAATAAGCCAATAACAGCCATTAAACATTGGTGATCACTTTTGTCTAGCGGATATGTTACAAGTCGTAAGGCCACGAGTTCAATCCTTGGCAGAATTCAACCTCCATATTGGCGTGATACCCGCCACATTGATGACTTCGGACAATGAACACATTCTTCGCTCGCCACAATGCTTGGCGCTACTGAAAGTCGTTAGACTCACTTGGCGTTGCAACTCACTCATGCTCGCTATAACGCTTGCAGCTATGGCTAGCGTTCGTCTCTCCACGGATTCACTGGTGAGGGAGTATTGCGGTGGTATCTTAATTAGCCAATAACAACCACTGAAACATTGAGGATAACTTTTGTCTAGCGGATATGTTAAGCGGCAGCTAATCGTAAGGTTGCCAGTTTGATTCTTGGCGTAATTCAGTCTCCCCATTTGCGCGATACCACAATAAAACACCGCCACATTGGTAACCTCGGTCAATGAACCCACTCTTCACTCGCCATAATGTTTGGAGCTACCGAAACACTCTCTTCACTAGCCATAATGCTTGGCGCTACCGAAAACTCTTCACTCGCCATAATACCTGGTGCTATAAAATTGTTCGTCTCTCCACAGACTCACTAGTAGGGGAGTATTGTAGTAGTATCCTTATAAGCCAGGAGCAGCCACTAAAACATTGGTGATCCCTTTTGTCAGCGGATATGCTATGCAACTGTAATTTATGAGATTGCGTTTACATGTATGCGAAAGTACAGACAATTCAACGATAGATTTGATTCAAAATTTGATAAAGAGCTATATTACAGATAATAAACCTGTATACTAAATTTTATCTGCCTAGATCTATGGGTTTTATAATTATCGAATTCACTAATATTCGCGAAGCCTGCAAGGTAGATATCCAGTGAATTGATTTCATTCAAAATTTGATACAAATCTAAATTGTGTCATATTTCAATATATCAAATTTATCAATCTTGCTGAAGAACTGCTTTCATTATCAATTTTATAGACAAATATATAGTGATATATATTGCCAAAAACGGATTTTTCAGATTCAGGCTGATATTAGTCGAAATCTCTAGTTCAAGTTTTTTGATGATTGCAGTACTTGGTATACAAGAAAATAAAAAAAGTTAAAGACGAGACTAATATTAATATTGGATCATTCTGATAGAATAATTTTGATTCAAAATTAACTCATTGATGTTTGTATAAAGTGTTCTAAATTTCTAGTTGAAACATTTGGATATAGCAAAGAACTTTCTCGTGATTGCCAGCTGTAATCTCAATTTCTTCAAGATCGTAGTTACTATTTAGGAATTCTGAGTTAATTTGTGTTTCTCTGAATCCAAATACCAACCATCACAATAACATCTTCTCTTCAATCTTCTCGCTTTAACGAATGGATCTGGTTAATTAGATTGCCTAGATAATGAACAGAAAATGTCAGCTGTAATCCCAATAACTTCAAAATCAAGGTTACTGAGGACGAGTCTTGAGCTAATTGGTGTTATTCAGAAGAAAAAAATACCAGCCATCAGAATAATATCTTCGCTTCAATATTCTCTCTTTAACGAATTTATCTGGTTAATCAGATTGCCTAGATAATAAGCAGAAAATGTCAGCTGTTATCACAATATCTTCAAAATCAAGGTTATTGACAAAATCCTGACTTAATTGGTGCTATTCAGAAAACCAAATACAAGCCATCACAATCTTATCAGTTTAACGAGTCGATCTGTTTAATCAGATATCTAGATAATGTGAAGAAATGAAATAGCGAGAAAATGTTAGCATCTTAATGATTAGTTTAAGTCAATAAAATGATCTGGATCAGGAATGGTAAATCGATGGCGCGCGTACCATTGATGGCATGGGGCACAATGTTTTGGGCATGCCACCGAGTAAAGTGGATTGCATGTGACTTCATTTGATTAACTGAACTTGTCCCAATTCGATAGGTAGGAACTTGAAGAACTGCAAATGATTGATTTCCAATTCAAAAATTTATTGAAAGAAGAAAAAAGTTAGAATTCATTGAAAAAGAACGATTAAGAAGGAATATAAGTAAAAATAGCAGTAACAAACTTTTGGAACATGGAATTCGATTCCAGACACATTTAACTGATCGAAGAAGCTGGCTCATGCAGTTTTAGCCATATTTTCATCTACCTAAGCCTGCCAGTCATCATTTTCAGAGATGAATAACATTAAAGGCTGGCTGAGAAACCTTTTGGCAGAGGATTCCAATTCAGCATGGATTCTACTTTAAAATAAATGTTAAAATCCTAATATAAGTTATTTTTCATCTACTCTGCAACTACAGAAGGTACTTTAATTTGAATTACAGGTATAACTAAAAAGTTTACTATGTAAAAATAAAAAGTTTACTATGCAAATGTAAAAAGTTTACTATATCAAAATGTATTTTTTGGTAATAAAAAAACTTGTGAATTGTTAATACTTAGTTTTATTATTTTCCAAATAACCAAAAGTCAAAATTATTTGACTGCACGTCTATACCTTATTAAATATTTCATTAGAAAAAACGGTACGTTGATCTATAAAGTTTCGCCATTTCCTGATCTAAATAAAGTGAACAAAGCCTGAATTCTGAGCTCCAGAGAAAACGTTATTAAATATTTAAAGAAAATTTCTTATAAAAAATTGATAAAAGAATCTTGGAGTTTTAAAAAGATAGTGACTTGTTTAAAAGATATTAATCTCTCAAAGTATTATTATATTATCTATCTTATAATTTATAAAAACTCAGTATGAAATTATCAAGTAAAAAAAAACAAATATATTGATTGCCACAACAAATAAAGCTATTCAACAGAAAAAAATACTTCTCTAAACAATACCTTCACTTTTTATCTATTCGCTATCTTTGATAGAACATGTCTATACGCGGCGTTCCGACAGAAAGGAATATTCAGAAAAACCGCATCGAATCTAATTCCTTCTATACCCTAGATATTTCTACTTCTTCTTTTCTTTGAGACTCTTACGCAAATACCTTTTTCTTTCTTTCTCTCCATCTTTTTGACTCGGTCTTTTTCTTCTTTTTCCAGGCAGAGGACTCAGAAAAAGAAAAAAGAAGGCTGAAAAAAGAGCGAGAGGTAGAAAAAAAAGAATATTTTTTCTCTTTTTGTATTAGAACGTTGAGGAAAGAGCGGGAAATAAAGAAAAAAAATTGCATTTTGAGTCCCTAAGGGTCGACCGTGCTTTCTGATTGTCTTTGCGCTAAGAAACGTTCTAATTATGGTTTTGGCTTTTATATATTTCTCCGCTATCGCGTGTAGTTTTAGATGGTTTTGTCCCACAGCGGGACAAAAAATATGTTTTTTTTTTCTTCAAGTTTTATATTAAAAGCTGAAAATTTATTTTAAAATATCTCGCTTGCAGGATATTTTTAAAAGGATTTCTGTATATTTTTTTTCTGAATGAGCTGGTAAATATTACATGATGACAGTTCTTGAAAAAAATTTTAATCAAATTCATAAATCTTCTCAACAAAGTGTGGAACTGTAACTGAGGTAAATTGTTTTTTAAAACATGGTATTGCATCGAAGTTTTTATCATTTCTACCGCCTTTTAAATATTACATTTTTAAGTATCTAAATAAATTGCATTATTTATTTTAAATCTAAAGAGTTTGATAGGCTGAAATTTTATGTATTTCAACGTCTTTTCTGCATCTTAAATTTTAGATATAAAGGGTGTCAGAATTTATAATTCTATCATTTTTGCTGAACGATTATATTATATATGTTTTAACAGTATTTCTTGAATAAGTTTATAAATATTCTAAGACGACAGGTGTTGGAAATAATCAACTATATAGATATCGCCAAAAGGATGGGAGCCATGAGAAATATGGATATATATTTTAAAATATGAATTCTAATTTTTACGACTTCGTATGTTATTTTAATTTTAAAATTTTAAATTTCTTCAACAATTATTTTATTAATTTCTATTTGGAATATTTAAGAGGTTAAAGATTTTGCGTTACCTTTTTTTTTACAATATCTAATTTAAAAGTATTGGGTTGTTCGGAAAGTCATTTCGTTTTTTTTTTTTGTCAAAATGAAAAGAAATTTTCGTTTAATGAATAAATTAT
>JAPMOQ010036143.1:2155701-2173312 GCA_026543055.1 Argiope trifasciata
ACAGGTTGGCTATAGTTAAAGTTTCACTTTCGAATGATCATAAAAGAAAAACTAAGGGACCAAATGTTATCAAGCTTGTTAATAGTTAAACGAGGTCATAAAAATTTTCTTTCCATCAAAAAGGTTTAAAAATTCACCACCAGGGAGGAAATGGTGCTGTATGCAATATTGTTAAGCAAAATAGGGAATGAAGACTCTAGTTTAAAAGGAGTTTAATAGTTTCTGAAACGTATTAAAAAGCGTGTTCAATTTAGCCTGCACCATTTTCTGATAGCAAGTTAAATCGCATTACTGCAATTTCAACAGTAGCTCTTACCATATCAGCAGGAATATAAAGCACATGTCGATGTTCCGCAAAATTGTTCAGATTATCACCATAAACAGTACTGTTTGAGATACTGCACATTAAATGTGCTTTGTAACATGTTTCAAAAGCGATTAAAAACATTTTAACCCATTTCACCCTTGGTGGTAAGTTTCCAAACTTATTTTTTTGGTGGAAAAAATTTTCCATTACCTCTTCTGAACTATTAACAAGTTTAATAATATTTAGTTCAGAAGTTTTCCTTTTATGACCATTTCAAATTGTGGTTTTAATTATACATAACTACCCTGCATATAATTATAAGCAATTTATTTAGTTAAAGAAAATTATTATTTTTAACTAATTCTTTTATACACAAGCAGCTTTTGGAGACCGACTTGCTCACCCAGATTATTGACTTATTAAATTTTAATATGGAATAATTAAGTCGTTGCAATTACTCTTCTGTTAAGTCTATTTTGGCACTTGATAAATTTTCAATTGGCATCTTAGGTTGTTTTTTTTTAACATTTTGTTCTCAACTGACTGAACGAAAATTCAAACAGCTTCAAAGCATTTTCAACATTATTTTTCAGCTTCAATAATCAGTGAAGTATTGAATTAAATGCAGTTGTAAGAATGTTTGCTGAAGCAATCTGGAAAGTCCATAAAGCGATGTATATACTTTCTACTGTTGCCATTCAGCCTTAAATAAAAAACTGATTTCTGTGCCATGCACGTAAGTGTTTTATGTACACAGACAGAGATCCGTTTTCTGGAAATTCTCATGCTCTATTAAGAGTACTATATCTTAAACAAATTAAAGAAGTTGTAAGTAAAGATTAAGCACTGTATTTTTCCAAGATTCCTTTTGATTTTTTTGACCATGTTATAACATATCATTTCTAATTTTCGTATAATAATGTAAATTAATATCGTATTGCTACATGATAATATTTGTTGGGACTCCTGGTATAACCATAATATTGTCACGTAGATATAACTCAAAAAGACAAAAAAATAGAGTTAAACCAATTTATTAACTTTACTCTGAACTAAGAGATCTTCCGATTTTATACCAACAGGAGAAATTCCAGAATACCTTTCTGGAGACAGTAAGAAAGTCCAGAGAACTTATCTTGTAAATTAAAGGCAGATCCAGAATCTTACAGAACACGAAATGAAGAAGAAACAATTCAAGGAAAGATATGTACACAAGTTTTGAATATATTGGAATTTGAACTCACGATCTCTTGACTATGTGTCAGGCGTTTTAGCCATTCAGCTATGGAGGCTAGAATGCTTCTTTTCGGCAGTATTATGTAACTCTTTTCCAAACGAGCTTGTGATAGCAGCAAAAAATCCAAAAATTCCATAGTAAGTTTTAGTTTCAGTCTTGGTTGACGAAGTGTGTAAAAATGGAATCAAATATGGTTGTATGCTATACAAAAAGTTAGTGCTCGATTGGTTGATTAGGGTTTTTTGGCGCAATAACCATATCTGATCATACTGCGCCAAGCAAAAGGTATAGTTATAGCTCGAATTTTAAAAGCACACATGATAGAAATAAAGGTAGAAAATTATCAATATATAATTACCAAAATAAAAGTTCAAACACGTCCAAGCTAAAAAAGTAAATGAAACAAAGATGCTAAAAATGCATTACCATGATGTAATATAGAAGTCAAGATTGAACCGAAGAAAAAAATTAAATACAATTGTAAATGTCAATGGATTTTAAAAATTTTAAAATGTTTGGATGGAATTTTTCACCTAAAAGGTCCTGTAGTGTTAATGACGATGAGTTAAAAAAGTGTAAACGAGATGAATTAAAAGACGGGCACTCAATTAAAATATGTTTAATGGAAAACTCCACACGACATGTAGAGCACTTCGGAGCCGCATCGCCGAAAATGAGGTGTTTATGCGTGTAGCGAGTGTGCCCTATACGGAGGCGAGCCAATTTGACATCGACTTCCCGTATAGGGTGATTAGGCCACAATCCAATAGTTGGTTTGACAGAATAAAGTTTATTCTGGATCTGAAGATCCCATGTGTTTTGCCAGCTGAAATGGATATGCTTAATTAAACTACTCCTAATATCCCTGTATGGAATTCCTTGGTTCAATAGTGTTATTGCAGATTTCGCAGCCGAATCCGCCAATTCGTTGCCATGAATTCCTACATGGCTCGGGACCCAACAAAAAAGGATATCAAAATCTTCATTTTGTAAGGTGTGCAAAGTGAACAGAATTTGCACAGCTATTGGATGCATTTGATCGTGGTAATGGGAGAGTGCCTCTAACGCACTCTTGCTATCTGTGTAAATAATAAATTTACTCTGAGAGGAAAGCGAAATTTTCTTAAGAGCACAAGAAATAGCAACCAACTCAGCAGTAAATACTGAACAACAATTGTGTAGACGATGGCTCAGTGTATCAGTTGGAAGTACGATTCCACAACCAGCATATCCATCTGATTTTGAACCATCCGTGAAAATGGGTGTAAAATTAGAATATTGATAACGATGATATAAAAATAATTGTTGCAGAACAACATGAGCAGTTGAGGATTTATCAAATCCCGTGAAGGGATTCAAGAAGGAGAACTGCGGGACATCCCACGGTGGGAATCTAAGATAGTTAACAGTTTTAATTTGAACATCCTCAAAGTCCGAATCTCGTAGAAGCGATTTTGCTCTCTCACAAAATGGGAGGATGTGAGAGGGACGTGCATTATAAAGCCGACGAAGACCAACTGGCAGTGTTGATTGGTTTAGGGGATGTGTTAGAGCACACTTAGTTTGAAAATAGTATTGGGCAGACAATTTCTTTCGCCTTAAACAAAGGGGTAGCTGATGACATATTACATAGAGGCTTCCCACCGGAGATCTACGGAATGCACCAGAGAAAATACGCAAAGCAGAGTGGTGGACGGTATCTAGTCTTCGCAAAACAGAAGGGCAAGCAGAGCCGTACACCACACAGCCGTAATCTACTCGAGAGAGAATAACTGCTTGGTATATGCGAAGTAGGGATGTACGATCCGCCCCCCAAGATATGGTGGAGAGGACCTTCAAAATATTTAGAGCTTTTTCACACTTTTTTCGCAAGTGTAAAATATGTGGTAGGAAGGTGAGCTTTCGGTCTAACATCACCCCCAATAACCGTATTTCATTCACCACCGGAACGGGTATATTTTGAATATGAATATTTGGATCTGGATGAATGATTCTTTTCCGGCAGAAGTGAATGCACTTGCACTTCTCAGGAGAAATTGCGTGTCCATTATTGTTGCACCAATCTACTACCCTGTTAACTGCATTTTGCAATTGTCGCTCTATCAGATTCATGTTGCTCCCTTGACATGAGATCTGAAGATCATCGACATAAAGAGTTCCATGGACAGATGATGGTAAAACTGATAGAATTTGACTCAAATGAACTGTAAAAAGTGTGACACTAAGAACGCTTCCTTGTGGAACACCTTCAGCTTGTATAAAATGATTTGAGTAAAAATTTGCAACACGAACACGAAAAGTACGAAGTGATAAAAAGTTTTGCAGAAATGTGGGTAAGTTTCCTCTAAAACCAAATTTAAATAGTGTCGATAGTATGCCATAGCGCCATGCACGGTCATATGCCTTCTCGATGTCAAAGAAAATAGAAACAAGGTGGTTTCTCCTAACAAATGCGTTGCGTATCTGGGTTTCCAATAAAACGAGGTTATCAATAGTAGATCTGCCTCTACGGAAACCACTCTGCAACGGGGAAATGCATCCACGTTTCTCCAATTCATACATAAGGCGAGCATTGACCATGCGCTCAAAAATTTTACAAAGACAGTTTGTTAAGGCTTGGGAATGGTTGCATTGGGCTGTAACTGTTAATTGTTGCTTAGGACTGTCCCAATTGCTTTGACTTTGCTTTTGGGGTGGTATAAACTAATGAAACGTCTCCAGCGCATTACAATAACAATTCTTTTAGTCTTGCCTTATTTGACTGATGCTTATATATATATACCTCTATAAAACCTCTATAAAATGTTATTTTTATTCTTTATACTCTATTTTACTGCATTAAACCATAATTATCTTATAGAAAAAAGCTAATTTTTTTCTCCATTTGCATGTGAGTTATTCACATTAATTTAAACTTTGTGAAACTCACTATGATTATATTTCTTGTTGTTGTGGCTTTCATTAGATATATTTAAAGAAATAGAGAAAGTCTTATTTTAAACTTTCAACTAAGACAGATTTGTTGAAAATCCAAATATTATTGTTCGCAGATTTCGAAGCTGGAAACACTAGACCTGCAAGATGAAGATTCTGGCGAAGATGAATCCTTAAATATAGAGGAACACGAAGAAGATTCTTGCAGTGAGCAGAGCAGTACCATTTTAGTACTAGTGAATAGTACTGACGAAAAACAGGAACAACAGGTTGCATCTAGGAAAGTCTTATTTTTCTTATTATTGAGGGAAATGCCTTTTACCACAGGAAGAATCCCTTCGGGGGGCATCTCAAAATGAGAATAAGATGGTGGTTGGATCTCACCACACTGGAGACTACTTGGAGGCCTCACGAAAACGTGGAGGCCTCTCTCCTCCCATCGATGACAGGACGTACTTCCTTAGGGAAAGGTTGTTTTGTGGCAGTTGATGACCCTTAGGACTCAACCACATTTTGCACTAGTGTTGCTGTAGCTGCGGTCCGGTTATTCAGTTTTTATCAGTGCGCCAGTGTGCCTTCAGCTGAGGTGGAGAGTCTGGGATATGATTTTACTACTCGAAGAAGAAGAACAAAAACAACTTGATAATAAAATCTTCTAACTTGAAGAGTAAATTAAGAAGAAAAATGACATTGTAGAGTTCAGACAATGCTTATTGGATTATAATACCCTGGATATGTTTGTAACTTATTACAAACAATATACTCATACTATAAAAAATAATTACATGCGTGATAACCATTCTTTGCATATTGATGCGATTGAAATCAAAGTTTTTATCGGATTTTTGCTCCCAGTTCAAGTTTTTGAGAAAACAATAGACTCTATCGGAACTTTTGAGAATTATTCAGCCATGGTTAAGTAATTTCTTATGCATATGTATAAAATATAATATATAAAGATATGTAAAAAACGAAATATATTACTTAAAAAATTTTTACGATACATAATTCTTTTTAATTCAACACATTCCATGCGTTTTAATTTTACATTTTTTTCTGCTATTTTTATCTTACTACCTAATGTGAATTTATTGGGAGCAAAACTACGTATGATTTTCAATTCCTATTAAATGCTAATAGAAAAAGAAAAATTAAATAAACGTGTATAATTTTATGCGCATTTATTTAATTTGTATTAATTTTTTTCTTTTTCTTGAACTAAAAAAATTTTTTAACTATCTAAAAAACTCGGAACATAAAATTCATACCCTATTTTCTTTTAATGTTTAATCGGAATCTTTATTATCAATTTTATTTAAATATTCAAATATTAAGAAAGCGTAATTTTTAAAATCTAATTACAATATCATTTTGGAAAAAAATCATTAAGATGTACTTTTTTTGCTCTTAACCCTTCAAATATTCCTTTCATTATACAATATATGTTATAACACTATATTAGTTGAATAAAAATACATATTTTGGTGATTAAATGATAAAAATAAAATTGTCCATTTTTGCTTTCAAACACCACTGGCCTCTTAAAGAGGACGAGTAAATCTTGATAATTTTCGGGACACAAATGAGTTTTGGAGTGGAAATATTGATCATGAATCATGAATTGTTAAAAGCTCCAGAATTTGATCATGAATTGGTTAAAAGCTCAAATTCCTCTTCGAAGTAATTCGATTTGAAAATAGGGAAACAAAATCAAAAGGGTATTTCGCCCTTCTTTGGGGTGGGGGGGTATGAAAAAGAAAGAATCCAAAGATGCAACTCTTGGTAAATACTTTCATCAATTATAAGTATATAATACGAGTTAGGACACTGTATTATTGCAAGAGATGATTTAGACATGATTAATATTGTGTAATTCTAAAGTAAGGTATTGTATCTCGTCAGTTTTGTTATAAACCATCTACTTATATGAACACTTAATTTTAATTGCTTTAATATCCAAATTATTGAAAAATAAATTTGGAAGCATATATTACACTAAATAAAAATATTTCAATATCCACTAAATCTTGGTCCGTCATTATCAGTTACTATGTACGCAATTTATACGTTATTCATACTTTATTGACATGTATAAATTTTTCCTCTTGTCATAATTTATGTCCAGATTTCGGAATACTTACTGTAATAAAATAGTTTCTAATTATTGAAAATGAATTTCCATACAAATATTACAATAGTCAGAAATATTTAATTTCCGTTGCTTAATAATTCTACAAATAAAGATTGTCTATATTTTTGTCTGCGAGTATCAATAATTATAAAAGAAATTTATACCTTTTCCGTAATTTCTTACATGTACAAATCTTTTTCTTGTAATAAATATTTGCAGATTTTGAGAAACATACTATAATAAAGTATTTTCAATTGCCTAGAATTAATTTCCAGAGAAATATTACACTAAACGGAAATATTTACCTATCTATTTTTTAATATTTCTACGAATTATGGTCCTTTAAGTCTTCATCGGGGAATATAAATATTTATATCCGTTATTTACACATTATTCAAACTTCCTCAGATGCATACATCAATAAATATGTCCAGAATTTGGAACACTTACCATTATAAAGAAGGTTCGAATTCTTAAAAATCAATTTCCAATCAAATATCATACTAAAAAGAAATATTTAAATTTCAGTTGCTTGATAACTCTACAGATTAAGATCATTTAACCCTTTATTTACTGAATTATGTTGCCATCAATTTTTCAACTTCACTTTTGCACCAGTAGTACAGTTTTCTTGCATAACAATCCCAAAGAAACCAAGGAGAAAAATGCAGTTAGCAGAGATATCTTAAATAATTTAATTATAAATTAATTTTTTTTAATTCCTATTTTTATCTTATATTAACTTCATGTTATTTGGGTTACATTATTAGTGTTCTTTAGAATGCAATCACCAAAAATAGTCATATAGCAAAGATGTATGCTAGATTTAAATGGTACTTTTAAATAAACGTTAATAAATAAAACGTTAAATCTTCGCTTGTGAATATCGATAATCATTTCTGTTATTTTAATATAATTCATACTTTTTTAGAAATAATTTTTTTCCTGTAATAAATGTGATTAGATTCGGAACATTTACTGTAGTAAAATATTTTCAAACTAATACAGTTTTATTTTGCTTATGGAATCTTCACACATGTATATTCTTAAATTGTATCGCATGTATATTTTTTATCATGAGGAAGAGGAATCGTAGAAAAAAGCACCAAGAATATATTCTTGAATGCCCTTATCTATTGAAAAAGAGGCGCCGTTCTCTGAACGAGTTTTGAAAGGATAAAATTTTGCTGAATTTATATGATATATTTGAAGTCGAAATCCTTCATGATCACCGGGGGAAGCATGGGACATCTATTTTTTTCCCCTTGGGATACAAATCTTCCCCAAGTTAGGGAGACTTTGGAGCGATAAATTCAAACTGCCGACACATTTTGACTGGAAAATGCGTAAAATATGTCGCACATTCATCATGAAATTTCAATCTAACAAGAAACACGGTTCTTTCCTAATGCAATATATTTTCAAACCACTTATATGATTGGAGAAATCTATCTTATCAAAGCAATGTTAGAAATTTTTTAATATGATGGTACTTTCTTAAAAGCTAGTAGGGTATTTTAATTGACATTGACAGATTTTTTGCTGTGTGAACATAAAAATTGCTACTGAAATTCCGATTTCTAATTTTTTTTTTTTCTGATGAAAATTAGTCCTTTAATAACGGATGACATTTATCAACAAGTAAACACAAATATAAAGACCAGATGTACACAAGCAGCAAGATGTAGCAGTACACTACAATAAACAGTAGCTCCCAAGTAGTTATTCGGTAGCAATAACAACCACAGTAGACAAAGTAATCTGAAAGAATCCACATAGTTACACTCTTCGACCCCTCCACTCTTCAGCTGTATCCAACTGCCGATTCACTACTTCACGAATGGCTACTCCTCACACGTCTCGATGCTGCTTCCACAATAAACAACAGGATTCGGCACACGAACTACATACAATGCTTGCACTTCGCTGGACTGCTCCAACTATTCTCTGTTAACTCTTTCCACGATTATGACTCGTTTCACAATGTAATACAAGACTATTATGTGGTGAGTAATCGGTAGTAATAATAACCACAGCGCACAAAGAGGCCAGACAGATCAGGGAATCTACATAGTTCCACTCTTCAGCTGTATCCAACTGCCGAATCACTAATACACGATTGGCTACCCCTCACACGACTTGATGCTTCTTCCATAATAAACAACAAGATTTGGCCCACACTTGAACTACACACAATACTTGCACTTCGCTGGACTGTTCCAACACTTGGCATTGTCAGATGACTTAGATGCTGTCTTCGTCATATAACTTCATTCGTCTTGACGACAATTCAAACCTACAATATCAATTTGTGGAGCTGTTCATGTGGAGAGATTAATTCCTCGTCATATGATGGCAATTCAAAACGATTATATTTGTTTACTTGCGCGTTCGCCTTGAAAAAGCAACTCAAGAACTATCTATGTTATGGCAGTTCTAACTTATATCAATTTATATTAAAAAGCGTTTCAAGTGCCGTCGTCATCACCTGATTGCAATTTAAAACTACAATATCAGTTGATCAAGTCGGTTAACTTTAGAAGACCACTCTAAAGACATCATCTTCATTTCATTGTAATTCAAAAGTTCAACAGCATTATCAAAGCATTGTTGTCTTGAGAAGGAGCTCCATTGCCATCTTAGTCATGTTATTTCTTCTAAAAATCCACAACGTCAGTTTTTCGGCTTTGCCATCCTGAAGAGGCAGCTCAAGTGCCATCTTAGTCTCTTTATTTATTATCTTCTCATCATCTTTCTCTCTTGGAATATCCAGATTCGTTGGAATGCTAAGCTTTTTATCTTTTTAGAGGATAAAATTACATCTGCATGAGAAATTCGATGACAAATTGTTAATAAATATGGTTATTATAAGTTGAACAAATAAAATTTCGTTTAATTGTGAAGAAATGGCATCTGTTTACAAGGATTTCATTTTCAAAATACATTATATGGATTTCTGTTTTGTAATTGCATTATAGATTTTTTTTAAAAATTGTAATAAAAATATACCATTTTAACTTGAAATATCTTCCCTATTGCATGAGGTTAAATATCTTTTTATTCATTATGTTTAATTTTGAACATGTTTATTTATTCAATATAATAATAGTTACTATATTTATTCAATATAGTAACTATTATTATTTGTAAATATTACTTACTTTTCTCTTTATGTTTATTATAATTTATTCTACAGTGTGTACATTTAATTTCCTTCCAAGCAATTATGCATCTTTATACAATTTTCTAGCAATCAATTCCTATCAAGTTTTGTATCCTTTGGATAAATTAGATCAACTTAGGAAATAAAACGATTGCTCAAAGAAGTAATAAATTTCGGTCTAACACAGTTATTAAACTTAAGATTAGAAAATATATTTTAAATAAAAGGTGTTTTGGCATCCAACGTATGACTCTAATTTGGCTCCTTGTGATTACTCCTCTTCAGTGAAACAACAAAACCCAAAGCAAAATTCTATCAAATCTATAAAAAAACTAAGTAAAAGATATTGTTGCACGCAAGGTTTGACTCGGATTTCGCTCCTTGGGATTACTGTATTTACCCTCAGCTAAAACAACAAGATCTTGAGCAAAGTTCTGCCAAATCTATGAAAATAAGTAAACAAAATGAGCAGGCACATAATTTCTTTGAAATCGGTCATGACTCTGAACATTTTAACCCTGTTGTCTAAAATAATTAAACTCCATGTAGATAAGTAGTTATAAAATACCATAGGGCATATTTTAACGCATATTACAAGCATAGTAATGTATGTGTAGATAGTGAAACATATGGCACGATAAAAAGTAAAATGGTAAATAAAAATACACGGTACTGTAAAAAGTAAATTTGAAAAGTACCATATTGTTTTACTTATAATCCTTTTCCATTTTATGTTATTTATTAGATTACAATATTTTTTTATTAGAATTGAAGTTTTTTTCTAATTAATCTACGTAAATAATCAAAATATTTTGTACCAATTCACAATAAGTTATTTACCAAAAACTTATTTTAAAAAAATTCAGTTTCTCTAGAAGTTTTTACATATTTTACTGAGAAAACTGAAATCCTTTTTTTGGCACATTTTTATTTAATTAAGAAAGCAAATTAACATAAAATAAAGACAACTCTCTAGTTACTAATTTTTCAAACTTTAATTAAAGATCTTCCTTGCTTTTTCTGCGATTCCTCTTTCAAATTAACGTGAGAAATACAAGAATTTTTAAAGGCATAAGTTAATTAGAGAATTAATAATAAAAAAAGAAACCATAATTCAAAAAAAAGTAAAAAGAAAATATTTGCAGAAAATAATTGATGCACCAGATTATTCAGCATTAAATTGTGGTTAGTAAAAACTGAAAATTGTGAAAAAGAAATCCCGAAAAAAAAAGAAATACATTTTCTTTTATTTTTCTTACTTTCTTTATTTCATAAATTATATGGTTAAATCTGGAACTGTGCTGCGATTTAATTATTCCAGAATTATTTTTTAATATTTTTTTCTTTTCTTTATTTTTCGCTTCTCTGAATCTGATTTTTTTTCTTAATATATATATTTTTTTACTTGCTACCTATCTACAGACAATGAAACTTGTGGTCTTTCTAATCACAAAAAATCCTTATAAATTTTTGGGCGAAGTTTACAGAAAGAAATGTTTCCCGTATATATGGGTAAAATAAATAATTTTAAAAAAGTTAGCTAAAAAAATAGTTGTAATAATAGTATTGTTTTATTATCTCTGTTGGATATACACAGGGTGTCTAGAACAAATATTTGTTTTCTTAAATGTGATATTTAAACGTATACTTCGAATTACGACGATTTTTATGGTATGTAGTTGTATGAATACAATTTAGCTTATTTGTGCGCTGATAGTAAAAACAAAGAATTCAAAAGTTAGTTTTTACACCTAGTAGATTTATATAAATAAAAATGAATGTTTGTCTGTATGTCTCTTATGCGCTGCCGCACCGCTCAACCGATTGCGAAAAAACTTTCAATTGTAGTTACTTACACTTACAGGATGGTTATAGGCATAGTGAAAGTATGTAATCTATATAAATAAAAATGAATGTTTGTCTGTACATCTCTTATGGTTACCGTATCGTTCATTAGATTGCGCGGAAACTTTGAATACTTATTACTTGCATTTATTTATTTCTGCTGAAGATGGAAAAACAAAACAAAAAAAAATATTGCCAGCCTCAAAGTCTTAAATAATAAAGTTTTAAAAAATAGAATTAATATTATTTACGCTTCTTCTTCATATGTCACTCAATCTCAATGAATGCATTCATTTCCAATACGAAAATAAATATTATTTTTTTCATCATTGCTAAGTTATTTTAAATTCCAAACGATCTTTCCAAAATTACTTCTTCTGCAACAACAACACGCCGGGTATCAGCTAGTAGTTTATAAACATCATAAAGTAAAAAAATTCGGTTACATTTACCTATGCATGTACAACGTTTCGGGTTTCTATTTGTAAAATGTTTAGAGACATTAAAACGACATATGTGCGTCTGTGTGTATTTAAAACGTTTGCGAGCTTGTAAAAATAGAAAAAAAAATATTAAAATGAAGTCCCATTAAAGAACTGCGAAATATAGAATCAGTTTTTTTTAAAAAAATTGAAAGTTAGAAGGCAAGCATAAAAGAATGAGGCATTGCATAAGATTAACAAACTATTATACAATAAATGTCAAAATAACGGAAAATAAAAATACATTCATTTTAATTAAAATTTAGAATGAATGTTTCTAATATTCAGAAGCCTGACAGACTTGTTGATGACTTTGTCAGTTGTATATGTTTTTATATTTTTTATCCCATATTTTTTATCAAACCAAAGTTAGTGGGATCCTTTTAAATTCCTGGAATAATTTATAATGAAAGTGTTAGTTACCAGCATTGAATTTTTCACCTTGCTCAAGGTCATGAATGTTTCACATGGCGTTGATAAAAGACAATTACGAAATATAAATCTTTAGCATGAAGTTTGTATTTTTATTGAATTCAGCAGGCAGTCTTTGAGTTTTTATTACTGCCAATAAACCCTGGCGTGCAGCAAATACATTGAAGTGACAAAAGTCATGGGATCACTGTTAATATCGTGTCGGTCCTCCTTTTGCCCGGCGAAGTGCAACAACTAGAAGTGTCATGGAGTCCACAAGTCATTGGAAGTTCTCTGCAAGAATATTGAGCCATGCTGTCTGTATAGATGTCCATAATTGTGAAAGTGTGGATGGTGCAGGAGTTTGGGCACGAACGGACCTTTCGATGATGTCTCATAAATGCTCGATGGGATTCATATCGGGCGATCTAGGTGTCCAGATCATGCGCTGGAATTGTCCGGAATGTTCTTCAAACCAATCGTGAACAGTTCTGGCCCGGTGACATGGCGCATTGTCATCCATAAAAATCCCATCGTTTTGTGGGTACGTGAAGTCCATGAATGGCTGCAAGTGATCTGCAAGCAGCTGAACATAACCATTTCCAGTCAATGATCGGTTCAGTTGCGCCAGAGGACCGAGTCCATGCCATGTAAAAACAGCTCACACCATTATGCAGCCGCCACCAGCTTGAACAGTGCCTTGCTGACAGTTTGGGTCCGTGGCTTCGTGGGGTCTGCGCCTCACTCGAACTCTACTATCAGCTCGTAACAACTGAAATCGTGACTCATCAGATCACGCCACGGTTTTCCACTGTTCTAGGGACCAGTCGATATGCTCACGAGCCCAGGAGAGTCGCTGCTGGCGATGTCGAGCTGTCAGTAAAGGAATTCGAGTCGGTCTTCTGCTGTCATAGCCCAAGGAAGACAAATTTCGACGCACAGTCCTATCGAACACGTCCCTCGTACGTCCCACATTGATTCCTGCAGTTATTTGACGAAGTGTTGCGTGTCTATTAGCATTGACCATTCTACACAGACGTCGGCGGTCTCGGCCGTTAAGTGCAGGTGGTCGCCCACTGCGCTGTCCATGATGGGATGTGATGCCTGAAATTTCCTACTCTCGGCACACTCTTGATACTGTGGATCTCGGAATGTTGAATTCACATATCCTCAATGGAATGACCCATGCGTCTAGCTCCAACTAACATTCCACGTTCAAAGTCTGTTAATTCTCGTCGTGTCGCCATAAATCACGAAAAACCTGTTCACATGAATAACTTGAACACAAGTGAAAGCTCTGGAAAAAGAACTGCGCATTTATACTTTTTCGCTGCGATACTACTGCCATCTTTATATTTGCATATTGCTATCCCATGACTTTTGTCACTTCAGTGTATATAGCTACCCATTAATCGAATATGCATTCTGAAGTCTTTCCTCCCCTGATCGAAACCAAAGTTTGTCACAGAGCTTTATATATAGTCACTATATAACATTATAATTTATTTGGGTCATTGTGGTTTTGAGTTATCGCGTTTTTACACGTATGTAAAATGTTGAACTGCTCTCTATATGATTAGTCTAGACATCAAATTTCTTTTATTTATTAGGTTGGTTAATAAGTTCGTTGTGTTTTTATATTTTCTTTTTTTTACAAAGAATTTCTTTTGTTTGACAAAATGTATAGTATTCATTCGATGGATCTCTTTCTGATCCACAAAACTGTGCTAATCGTCCTTTTGAGGAAGTTAATTTTTAATTACTTTTAAAGCTTAGAAATGGAATATCCAGGAGGTAAAAATCAACATTTTCGATACCTGCTGTTCTTCGGTTTTCATCGAGACCAAAACGCTGCTTAAGCAGCACGGGGCATTTGCAACGTATACGGAGAAGGTGTCATAGACGAGTTTACAGCACGGAAATGGTCAAGCCAGACCACCATCCAAAGAAGACCATGATCTGCGTTTGGTGGGACTGGGAGGGTATGGTGTACTGGGGAATGTTCGAAAGGAATGCCACGGTCACCAAGGAACTCTACATAGCCCAGCTACACTGCGTGAAAGGGGCTATGCGACTGAAAAGATCTCATCGACACAGCCTAACCATATTCCTTCACAACAACCCCAGGCCCCATGTTGCACAAGTCATCAAAGCCACACTCCAAGAGCTCGAAAGGGAGGTCCTTCAGCATCCGCCGTTTTCTCCGGATCTTGCACTGTTGGATTACCATCTTTTCCTGTCGATCTATATAAGGGACGTTACCTTAGACAATAAAGAGGGCCTTACAAATCAGACCGGGTGGTTTTTGACAGAACGGCATCTACAAATCGGTCGAGAGGTAGGGAGGAGGACGCAAACAGCAACGGCGAATACTTAATCGATTAATTGGTTGTTATTACTAATGATTTTCTTTAAATAAAAGTCTTTGATAAAAACGCTACGAACTTATTCCCCAAACCAATAGTTGTTTATGTTTTGAAGCTATAGCATTCTATTTTTATCAGGAAATCGGACAAATAGACTTCCCCAGAATGGATTCAAATTAAACTTTACAAGAAATCTATAAATTTGGGATACAGACAGTATATTAAATTCTATATGTCTAGTTGAAATTCTGTTTTTGCAGACTGAAATAATTGCCAAAATATGCTTTTCTGTTTCATTGGTAGTTTGCAACTTGAATATCAATTAAATCAAGAATTCAAGTTTTTATCAGGTGAGAACACGATGTACTTTGGGATTTTTGGAGGTTCAAAATGCGTATGTAACAAATTGCAAATTTATGGCTTTTGTGATATCCATTTTTAGCTTTTAGGGTTATTAGAAAATAATTCAAAAGGTTGTCACGTTTGGCAGTCTATCTCTAACTAGAATTCGATTATTCTCCAGTTAGAATTCGATTTCCAAATTATCCATTCTCTGAATTCTTTCGAATTGTAGTAATTAATTTCTTCTTAACCAGTTTAAACCGGTTTTAAATAATCACTAGAAGATAATCACTCGATATTTGGAATCAATATAAACAACAATCAATCGATATTTCGAAAAACGATGGGGTTTTTTTTCCATCTCAAAACAGGTCAAGCTCCAAAACTTTGCCAGCTAGAAAAATTAAAAATGAAAGTTTTTAAACATTATTTTTTTATTTATTAATTTTTAAAGATTCATTTTTTTATTTGTTAATTTTTGGATATTTATATACTTTTAAAGATTTCATTTTTTATTTATTAATTTTTAAAGATTAGCTTACTTTTAAAGATTTTATTTTTTTATTCAGTAATTTTTAGAAATGTATTTATTTTCAAGGATTTCATTTTTCATTTATTAATTTTTAAAGATTTAATTTTTTATTTATTAATTTTTAAAGATTTCATTTATTTATTTTTAAAGATTTGTTTATTTCTAAAGATTTCGTTTATTTCTTTACTTATTTTTGACGACTGCGATACATTCTCTTTGTATTCTTTGCATACGAAACAGAAAAATTTACTTTATTGCCTTTAATACCTTGTTTTTTTAAAGAAAGTGCATATTGAATTTTGTGAGGGTGTAATATTAAATTTTGTGTGTCTGAATTTTGAAAGCGTATTTAAAATTATGTAAAATTAAGTTTTTGAAATAACCTCATCTATCGATTTTTATAAATTCAAAATTTTCCAATTAATGAATAATACAAAAAATATTCACAATCGTTGCTGGCAACTTTCCTTAATAAAAAGAATAAAAGAAGTTTTAAGTGAAACCCAACTAAAAGCCGAATCGACCTAAACTTATTTCATAAATTTTCGTACATTTCTCTCTTTATTTTCCTCAAATGCAATTAAGGTAGAACTTTAATTCAATAATTTCTCAATCCATCGAGTAATAAAACATGATGTGAACTAAATCCGTGATTCGAATTAAACTTAATAAGATGTTCTGTTCTGTATTAAAGAATTTATAAAAATGCTGAATATTCTTTTTTATACATTCTTGCAAAATTCGCAACTTTGTTCCTTTCTTAGAATTTAAAAAATATGTTTTATGTTAAGTGATTAAAGATGACAGAGTAGAATTTTGCAGTTGAGGAATTTTTGCTGAGAAAACAACATAAAATCATTAGGTTTTTTTTTTCATTTTTTAAAATAATTAGATTTAATAAAAGGTTTTATTTCAAAATAGAAATCTTTAAAAGGATGATTAATACGAATATTATTAGATTCATGAATACTTATAATTTGTATTTGTAGATATAGATTCTTTTCTGTATGATTTCTTTTTTATTGAAGTTGAACAGGATTATTATTCCAGAATAACATTCGTTCGTAGATTCTTTTCTGTGTGATTTATTTTTATTGAAGTTGAACATGATTATTATTCCATAATAACATTCGTTTGTAGATTCTTTTCTGTGTGATTCTTTTTTTATTGAAGTTGAACATGATTATTATACCAGAATATCATTCGTTCGTACATTCTATACAAGATTTTTTTTTGGATATTAACACCTTTCCAGTACAGAAGAACATGATTATTATTTCAGTTAAAAATTCAAATAATATTCATTCGTAGATTCTTCATTTAATTTTATTTCGATATAAATCTTTTTAAGTGTTAATGAATAGGAATGTTATTTTATTCATAGATTCATAATATACACATCTGTAGATTCTATATTTGGTTCTATTTTGATACGAATATATTTCCAATGAATTATTCATTAGAATAAGAATAATATTAGGAGTATATATTCGAATAATAATCCTTCATGGAATCGAATTATGTTTCTGTTTTAATTCTTTTGTAAAAGAGACTACATAAAAATAATCATGGTCCATTTTTTTTAATTTTTAGAGCAATCAGAATAAATAAATGGATTAAATTAGATATGATAATCTTTAAAGTTATGATGAATATGAATGTTTTTGCATTTATGGATTCAAATAACATTCATTTGTAGACTTTTTGATTTACTGATTCAAATAACATTCATTTGTAGACTTTTTGATTTGCGGATTCAAATAACATTCATTTGTAGACTTTTTGATTTATGTATTCAAATAACATTCATTTGTAGACTTTTGGATTTGCGGATTCAAATAACATTCATTTGTAGACTTTT
>JAPMOQ010036143.1:2182465-2194672 GCA_026543055.1 Argiope trifasciata
ATATAGCAAGGCTTGAGTGTGAAAAAGTGCAGCTGATTCTTCGCAGTAGTTTTTGGATGGTGCCCTTTTAAATATGGAGAGCAATAAACAGCATTTTCGTCATTTTTTTCTTTTTTGCTATAAAAGGTAAAAATGCTGTTCAAGCCAGAAATAAATTAGCCAATATGTGTGGAGAAGATGTGTTAACAGTACATCAGTACCAGAACTGATTTGCAAAATTTTTCTTTCAAATGAGGAGGCCAAAAACCACCTCGATCAGTTTTTTTTTACAGCAAAGACCAAAACTTCTATGAGCGTGTAATCATGTTACTACCAAAAATATGGCAAAAGGTATTAGACCAGAATGACAATTTTATAATTTAATAAATAATTTATTCATTAAACGAAAATTTCTTTTCATGTTGACAAAAAAATACGAAATGACTTTCCGAACAACCCAATAGATTTTATTGCTTAGAATTACTATGGTTGATAAATAATTATTTATTGTATGTAGCTCAGTTGCATTTTTCAGTAATTTATAGCATTCTATTTATAATTATAATGCTGTAATAAAACAATTTTTTTTATTCACTAACAGGCATAATTTATCCAATTTTGTTAAAAAAATGTTAACCTCTTATTAAGCATGTTTTAAAAACATGTGCTCGTTGTGTAAAATGTTCGATGAATCTATAGATACCTCAAAAGCAACGTGAGTAAGAAATGCTGCAGGCGCATGCGCAAGGAGGGATCTATGGTGAGACTCCAAGTAGCAAGGAGTGCAAGAAATAGAAGCAGACTATTCTTTTGCAGGCAGGTAAATAAGACATTTGCGAAAACTCGCATCAAATTGATGTGGAGAGAAGAATCAATATGAAGTTTTATTACAAACTTTCAAAAACGGCTACTGAAACGCATGAAATGTTGGGGAAGGCATACTGAACAGATGCTGTTAACTAAAAATGCATTCCAAACTTTGTAAAACGACAACAGAAACGCATGCAAAGTTTGAGCAGGTGTAGGGAACAGACGCTGTTAACAAAAAATGACTTCGCTACTTGTTTATATGTTTTCAGGAAGGAAAAAAGGCATTGATGATGAATCCTTTCGGGTTGAAAATAAAAAATGTGAGCACGGACAACATCGAACAAGTGCAACAGATGTTCTTCCAAAATCCCCGACTTTCTCTATAATGGATGTTGAAGGAATTGGGGACCAGTAAGGACAGTGTTAGCACTATCTATCATTCATAAAGATTTGAGAAAGCGCAAGACTTGTTCCCGCTTCGTGCCACATACATTCATTGGCGAGCGTAAGGCTGTATATGTCAATGAAATCCCCGTATGCACGCTTCTGGGGATTTTATCAGCACATATGACAGAAAAAACCTTTCTGCAAATGAAAAATAAGTGGACTGAAAGTAGATCTGATCTGGTACACTAGGACTTTCTTTTGTTTCCTTGACTCAGTGGTCCAGAATGACGCATGCTTTGCTGAAATACCAAACATCCGACAATGAGTGGTATTTCTACTTTTTCACACCATTCCAAAAAAAGATCTTCTCAGAATTATTCCAACATCTTTATCAACGATGTCAAAAGTGTATTTTGGTCGACGAGAAGAAGGTCATATGCGTCAATGAAATCCCCGCATGCTTGCTTCTGAGGATTTCATTGACACATGTGACCAAGAACAAAACTTTCTGAACACGAAAAAATCCGTGTACTGAAAACTCCATCTGATTTGGTATGTGGCTATAAATAATCTGCTCTAGCCTATTAGTGATGATATAGCGGTTAGACTTTCGAGCTCCCAATCACTTTTCTCATGTTCGACTCTTATTTAGAATTCAATTGCATTTCGTTTATCTATAACTTTAAATGAATAATTCTTATATACATAGAAATTAATTTCGTGTGTCCCGGAAACGACTCTAACGATTTGAATTTAATTTTATATTTAGATAAGGTTCAACTTTTTCTTGTTTATCCATAGAAGTGTCTTTCCTAAAGAAAAAAAAACAGAAAAAAAACGTGATTTTACAAAAAAAATAAAGCATTTTTAAGATTAACAATTTAAACCTTTTTCTAACGGCTCTCATGCTGAAAATGTCGTATAGCTCCATCTCAAATCGTTCTGATAATTTCATTGCTGCCTGTAGGATAATGACCTACTAGTACCTTAAAATTTGGTGAGATGGGGCTAAATGCCATTATCAGAATATGTTTGGATTGCATCCAATCGCAACGATATAATTATCATGTTCACCACTTCGAATAACAAGTCCAACGAAGTGCATTCCTTATTTTATTATTTAAATGATCTGTTCATATATAGATAAGATTGAAAAATATTCATATGTAATCAATATGTAATTTGTATTTAAATATTTTCGGAGAAAACACATTATTTTACAAAATTAAAAAAAGAAAAAGAAAGAAAGAAATCTGAAGTGGGAAGCTTAATTTTCATTAATAGTATTATTGATATTATTATGTTATTATTATTCACCTTCATTGACCTTCAATAAACTAAATAAAAAAGTTCAGAATCATTTCTAAAAATGTTCTTTTCCTAATTTTTGGATTTTAATTACTTTAAACAAAAAAGAAAAATGCCTAAAACCTTTGATAAAAATTTATCAAAATTTTTTCATTCAAAATAAATTTTTTTTGTACTTTAAATTTTAAAAAAAGTTTTTACTATCATTCACCTTCAATTTATACACAAACTATTAAAAAAAGTATTTAGAAACTTCTATCAAGAATAGGAATTTGCTCTGCCTTATTTGAGATTTAAATTGCCTTGTGAAATGTTACATTTTTCAATTTCAACACCAGTTCGTCATTCCAAAACTTGATTTTTCGTTCCTTAGAAAGGAAACTAAAAACTTGGGCAAAATGAAAAAAAAATGCAGGCGGGAAAAAGACAGCCATTTTTTCACGCCAAACCTTAACAAAGAGCCAACCAAGTTGAAAATGAAGCAAAGCAAAATTCGGAAGCAATTCACGGAAGAATGTATGTATAAATATGTTCCCAGATTTAACTTCCATTCTTCGCCAATCCACGAAAACTTATTTGTATTTCTTTATGCGCTCGCTGGCGGAATTTTCTCTCTTATTTCCTTTTTTTCTGAGACTGTAAAATATTTTTTTTCTCGTTTCACACTCCTTTGGATTCCACGTCTTCCAAATCAAGTCATTCGAATATGACAAATTTAAATTCCTATTTATAGACTTTTTTTGCGGGCCGTGAATTTTAACTAGTGAAAGAAAATAATAACGCAACCGTGGGAGAAATGGTTCTGACAGAAACCATTAAAATACCACTTGGAACTGAAATGGGGAATCTTTGCTATTTAAATCGTTTGAATTTTTCCATAAGTTTAAATGTTCTCAGCAAACAATTGAACGTTCTGTATATTATGAATTAAGGTATCCGACTACGGTCGAAGAAATTTTTTCAACAATTGGATTTTTTTAAAACTATTGTCTTTAGACGTAATGTCAATTACAATACAAAATAATATAAATACAAAAACTTATTTGAAAATATCATATATTTTGAGAAAAAGAAAAATGTGTTTTGGTTAAATTTTAGTGAAATTTAACCAAAACGGATAACACTTTACACATAATTGTAATTCAGTAATCCTATTTTTCTTTGTACGCAAGTTACAGAATATAATAATGAAAGGAATGAACCAAAATTTAAGAAAACTTTTGAGATGCAAAGAAGTTATGGGTAAATATATACGTATATATGAACTTTCTCCATAAATTTACAACTTAATTTTTCTAAAATCCCCTATAAGTGTAAAAAAATTTCACCAAGAAATAACACTTTTGGTTCATTTTATTGTCCATATTATTTAAAACACAGGCTGAAATTTTGATGTGAATAACTCTGTTAGGTTTCGAGATATCTTGTTAACGGTGGAGAATCGTTATGACAATTAAAGTTGTGAGAAAATTGAAGTTAAAGACCAATTTTAGCTGAAAAAATATGTGTCCCTGGATGATCTGCCAGGCCTCCCTTTTCCTAAAAAAAAGGGCCGCGGTGGCCTGGTGGTAAAGTCTCGGCTTCGAAACCGGAGGGTTTCAGGTTCGAGACCCGATTCCACCGAAGATCTGTCGTGTGAGGGGGTCTCTTGCACGTTAAATCTGTCAGGCCAAACGTCCTCCTGCTGGTGTGGTGCGGTGTGGAGAGGGGGATGTCACTTCAGGTGTCGTCTTCGTGGTCTGACCGTGGTTCAAAATGACGAGGTCCGTCCCAAAACAGCCCTCGTGTTGCTTTAAACGGGATGTTAATATAACTAAACTAAACTAAACCTAGAAAAAATAAACAGTTGTGGAAAGAGGGAAGTCTGAACCACCAGAAATAACAATAAAAAAAATTCACCAATGTGGTCGATAACCAGTGTTTTAAACGTAGTCGGATACTTTAATGCAGCTCCGTCTTCCTTCTTGAATCCTTTGCTTCTCAAAAAAAACGCTGCATTCAACCAATAATTTTTGGATTTGTAAACCAGCAGAAGTGATTCCCCACACTTTTTGCACATTCTCTAATAAAATTGTATCCTACAGAGGGCCGTTGAGGCCTGATGGCAAGACCTCAGCTTCGGAATTGGAGGGTCTCAGTTTCAAAACCCGATTCCATCGAAATGCTATTGTGCAAACGGCACTGCTGAGCGTTGAATACTTCCAAAACAACCATCCTACCACTTATGTGGGTGCTAGTTTGGAGAAGGGGTGTTAGCCCAGATATGTATATTCGCTATGCTATAAATGTATATATATAAGCTATAAATGTATATTTGCATTAAATTTTTAGTTCAAACAATATCATAGTTTTTTTCGTTATATTATTCTTTGAAACTAAATCCGAAGCATACCGAGCAGTTAAAATTTATGATAAATTAATTAGATGAAGTGATTCATTTTATTATTTTTGTTTTGTATGCTGTTAGGGTACTGACCTACCAGATATTTCGTTATCATAATTGGGCATGATGAGTTCTACAACTTCAAAAATGATGTTAATATAATGGAAAAAATAACGATGGAAAAATTATAAGGATAACCCTTTAAGGCATTATGTTCACGAAAGCACACAAAATTGAATAACTCACAAAAATAATTAATTAATGCGATACATATCTGACCTTTGCAGAGCAGGATATTGCCCTTGGATATATGCTAATGAGACAGACGGTTCGATCATAATCAGATACGGATTTTAAACCGAATAATTTTAAGGGTCTTTCAGTAAATTATTGAAGTCATTCCAGAATGTTCAATATCATGCATACATTGTCGCATGATTTTAATATTATTTCTGCATTTAGAAAGTAAAATTATTCATTGGATGCAAATGAAATTTATTTTTAAAATCTCATTTGTTTCTAACAATTGACTATACATCTAAAAACCATAGTTTTAGATATTTTTTTAATCAAATTTTTCGAAATTTTTCCTTTGAACATAGTCTAGCTGGTGTGGCGTGGAAGTTTCGAGTGGAGGGTGCCAGCTCAGTTGTCATCCTCGTCATCTGGCCACCGTTCAAAATTACAAGGTCCGTCCCAAAATAGCCCTTGTGTTGCTTCAAAACGGGACGTTAATATAACTAAAAAAAGGAATCTGAAAATTACGATAAGGAAAATGATCAGGAAAACTGAAAACTACGATTTACGTCCCAAGTAGCCCTTTCGTTGCCTTAAAAAGGGACATTAACACAATATAATATAATGATTTCCTAAAAAATACTTTGCAAGGCTTTGACATATAATAATTTCGAAATATTAACTTTTGGCTTGAATTTAGTACTTTTACTGAATTTATCGTGTAATCTTCCTCGAATTATTTGGAGATTAATCCCAAACATGAGGTTAACAGCATCGAAAATCGAATTTATGTTTCAAAAACTCGTTTTTTGCAACCGTCTTAAACACAAATTTGACAACATAGCCTTTTTACATGTTTCGTATTATGATAAAGGAAAGTTCAGAGTGAATTCGAAAAGACATTTTTATCCTGGTGAAATAATAAAAAACTGATAATGATAATCAATTTTGGTAAAAATATCACAGCTAAATTTGAATTATTAAAGCATGTGCATTTTTCAAGCACGGAAGGGACAAAACTTCAGAGCTATCACAGCAACTTTAAAAAATTTTTAAAAACCTTATTTTAAAAATAACGAATCTAACGTAAGGAAATTAAAATTAACACAGACGAACTATTTAACTATCATTAAAGTTTAAAAGCCTAAACCGTTTTAATTCATCTCGCAAATAAAATTTTTTATAGTTTTAAGAACCGTTAACTCATAAAATTGCTGTTAGTTTCGAAGGTCACTTTAAAGGTCAAATAAAATTAGCATTTTAGGACTACCAAAAAAAAAAAGAAAATAATAATAATAATAATAAATTATAAGTACTAACTAATAAAAGGAAAAGAATTAGCAGAAATATAACTAATTCTATTGCACTCTCCTAATTTTAGAGAGTTTAATTTCTTCAATTTTCCTAACCTATAACTACGCAGATCAATAAATGATTTGAATCAATTGAAAACATTGGTAAAGCCCGCATCAAATGGTCAGAGCTATTTGTTTTTGAACAGGTGATAAGACTTTGAATCTCACTGTAGATAATAAGCTACCTTATTCCATGAAAGAGAAATAGAACAATGAAAGTTCATAGAATATAATCTTCGTGAAACTACTGATGAATGGGAAACTTATCGTGAACAACTCTAAGGTATTTCCACCATAAAATATAAAAAATCTATTCAAAAAATTCCTTTTAGTTAGGAAGAATTTAAAATGTTTTGTAATGTATGAATAAATGCCTCTCCCTAGAACAAGTCCTTAAAAAACGCCAATTAAAAAGATTGCAATGTTTTTTCTCAACCATTACTTCTTGTTTTTCAATTTTTTTTTCCAAATGACTTGTTTTAGCTCTTTCACCTTCTAAATTTTCAATGGATTTTATGATTTATTATTGCTTGAAGGATTTTTTTCTCAAATAATGCCGAGTTAAAAATATTAAAAATATTATTATAAATATAATATATTTTTCCATCATTTTTGAATTTAATCATAAGAGTTTATCTTTTAAATAGCAGAATTAATTATTAACTGTTTATTATCAGCATTCATTTTATGCAATATGAACAGATCTGTCTTTTGTACCATAAAACCAAATTAAAATTTATTTAGAACATAATTTTGGAAACTATGAAACTAACAAAACCCCATTTAAAAGACAGAGCAACAAATGAAGAATTACAAAGGAGAATAATCATAGTTCTTTCTCCTTTAACTTATTAGTGCACAAAAAAAATTGTGTTTACAAATCTAATGTACCGATTGATAAAAAAATGTGACATGTTTGAAAAATGTATTTTTTCGCATAAAATTAAATGAAATTCAATTGTAATTCGCTTTTATGTTTTTCATTATGGTTTTTAGTTTAATTTTTAAAGAATAGAGTGTTTGATGAAGGATAATTTAAAAACTAGATTTTTATTTATGAGAATTTGGAATATAAATTCAATTATTATTTTCTTCGTGAAGAAATTTTGAAATAAAATAAGCAAAAATAATTATTTTTCTCGTGAAATTTAAAATTAAAAACAGCAAAAAAAAAAAACAATAATAAACAATTCATCTCTTTTTCACACACATTAAAGTAACAACAAAATAATCTTATCGGTTCTATCATATTTTTAATTTATAATTATATTAAAAGATTTTGGCTACGTAAACAAAAATCGTTTGCTTTCAAAAGTTTTGTTTTAATTACGTTTAGTATACAGTTCAATGTCTATTCGGAATTCAATGATTCTATCTTTTGCAGAAATACAATTCGAAATAAATTTTGTTGCAAAAGCTACATTTTCTTGCGGAGTGTATTGCTTGAAAAATATTAATCCCTCTAATGCTGATGAATTTTATCTATCTTATCTCTCAGTCCCTTTAGTTTTATTTATAAAGAAGCTTTACTGATTTTCAAGAACTGTAAATAAATCTGTTTACTTCTGAAAAGGAAAACTTTCAACTCGTTCAATTTTCTGTGTATTCCTTTAATCCTATTTAATCATCTAGAGACACTGATAAATTTTGCCTTAAATTCTGTGCTAAAGATTATCTGCTAAATTTATTCACTCGAAATATTTTTCTGGGATATTTCAATCAAAGTAAGAATGCCGAGACCGTTATTTCCAGTAAATTGATACTGCTCCGATTCTAAATCACATTTAAAAGCTTTCCGGAAAAAATAGGATTTAATCTTTTTGAATTATTTGAGATTCAGATTGAGAAGAAGTCAAATACTATAGATTTCATCTTTAAATGTCAATTCTTCGTTTTAAAGTTGCATTTTGAATTTCTTTTCAAAAAGGAAATCTGCCATCTCAAATGACAAGTTACCATGTGAGATCAATTTTATTTTTAAGTAATTGTTTGTCTTAATTGATTTAAATCATAACCAGTTTAAACCATTTTGAAATAATACGCGACTTCTCTATCGAATCGATGACCATAACTAATGTACTAACACCCATGGAAAGATTATTAGTCAAACTGTTTCATCAGCCGGATGAAAATGTCAATGCTGCTGTTATTGTATACTGGCGGTTAAAACATTTGCGTAGAGGAACGATGACCATAACTAACTTACGAAGAATGCGGTACTAGCACCTATGGAAAGATTTGAAACTACAGGGATTACTGGTGTGCAAACCAGGCAGAGGACGTAAAGTCATCAAGCAGGAAAAAGTTGAAGAAGTTTCAACTGCCGTTATGGATCAGACACAAGTTAGCAGCAGTGCACGTTCAATATCAGGATAAACAGATACCCCGTTCTCGATGATATAGAAGATATTGGGTAAAATCCAGAAATTTTATCAGTATAAATTAACATTCATTAACTGATGACATTGATCTGAATCTTGGAAATTTCTAGCTGCGATTTTGTGCACTTAAAAGGCATTTTATATCAAGAACAAGTTCTTGACATTCTTTCTTTAAAAGATCAAACAACGTTACATGCCAGACGAATAAAGGCTTATAGGCTGCAAGTCACCGTCGGAAAGCCACCGCAACAATTATTGGAACATCAAGTTGAGCCAAATTTGCAAAATTCTATAATAAATGTCTTTCATTGGTGTTTGGTGTGTTGCTACTTGCTGTTTCCAAAGGCAGTAATGTATTCTTTTTTAACATATTACGGGCCAGGATTTCCCTTACAAGCATTTTTTGGTGCTAATTCTTTTTTCTTGTTAAATTGAAACCACATACCTTAATGTGTATGGTGACCAAACCCTGTATATATCTATATCTATATATATCTATATCTATATCTATCTATCTATCCATCTATATATATATATATATATACACAGGGTGTCCCAAAAAGATTGAAACGCGCTGTAATTCTTTAACCGTTAGAGATAAGTAGGTGATGTAATTTGAAAAAATGTTCAAAATAAGATAGGAAAGAAGATAACATTAAGAAAAAAAATCCACCTATGAAGTTTTAAAAGTTACACTTTTTAAATTTTTATACAACCCCTCTATGCAAATTTGGTCAATTAGAAAGTTTTTCCTTTCCATCCCAAAAAACCTTTAAAAAAAACTGCATAACTGTATCTTTAAAATTGAGTGAGTTATGCGTAATTGAAAATTGAACGCTGTTTTTATTGACCATATACCAAAATGGAAATGTAAATTTGCAACAAATTATAAACACATAAAATTTTTATATTATTTACAAAACACATTTTTGCGTATTTACGGTAGATTCAAGATACAGTTTTAATCTTATCAGGGGCAAGTAATTTTATGCCGTGTATTCTAAATTTACAATAGAAATTTTATAAGATTTCGTTGAAAATCAATAAAAGCCATTTGACAGATTTTTATAGCAAAATTTATAAAAAAAAAATGCTGTTAAATTAGTCTGGTAGAATTTTAATTGTTTTCAAATTCATCACATTTTTGTCATGAATTCTAACATTCTAACACAGCACATTCTAACAAATTAACTGCCAGACGAGTTTTGCCTTTCATTTAACTGGAATTTAACCGCTTCTAATGCGTGTGTATTAAAGTTTTTTTAATTTTATTTTTAAGTTACATAAAAAAATGCAGAAGATTATTTTTCAATTTACTTATTTAGTTCCAAAATTATTTCTTTCCTGTACAGCTTAACCAAGATTTCCTCGTGCATATCAAAATAAAGTTTAGAAATCATTCAGCGATATTGAGTTTCATATTGTCGAAGTAAAAATACTGTAACTAATTTTGCATTATGGTACTTTTAACAAATGACGAACTATTTGAACTAGCAATGGTTTATTCTATTTGCAATAGAAATAATGAAGAAACTGCTCGGGAATTTGGACGACGATATCCCTATTTGCCTGAAATTTCACGTACATTTGTATATCGAATGATAAGAAGATTGAGAACTACCGGTTCATTTAATCCAAGACCTGGCCCTGTTAGAAATATCTTGTTCAATGAAGACCAAGAAATTGATATTATTGCATATTTTTCTTCCAACCCACGATCAAGCATTCGAAAAGCAAGTGCAATTACAGGATTACCTAGGACGTCAATCCATAGAATACTTGAAAAACACAATTGACATCCATTTTGTATTCAAGGACTTCAAGCACTCCATCCCTCTGATTTTAACCGACTTGTAGCATTCTCCAATTGGTTATTAATCTAACAGGACACAGATTCAAACTTTGTCAAGAACATTATTTGGACTAATGAATGTTTGTTTACGGAAAATGGACACATAAATGACACAACGATCATTATTGGAATGATACAAGACCATTTTTTGTGCAAGAAATACATCACCAGAGAAAGTTTTCTGTGTCCGTATGGTGCGGAATGGAAAACTGATTGGTCCAGTGTTTTATGAAGGAACACTTACAGCTATAAAATATTTGCAACTTATTTTAAATGGCATAGTAACAGATACTTTGGAGACGACACCATTGTCATTAGTAAAAAAAATGTATTTTCAACAAGACGGAGCGCCTGCACACAAGGCTATAAATGTAACAAACTGTCTCAACGAAAAATTTAATAAACAGTGAATTGGTCAGAATGGACCTACAGAATGGCCCCCCAGACCTCCTGATCTAACTCCACTCGAGTTTTATTTTTGGGGTTGGCTTCGAACGCTAGTTTATAATACTCGCCCCCTGAATGTAACTGACCTTAAACAAAAGATAATTAATGCATGCAATATAATACAGGAGGAGAACTCCAAAATATTTACAGGAGCATTATTAGAAGAGCCCAATTATGTATTGGTGTTGATGGAAAACATTTTGAGAATGCTTTATGATTCTTGTGTTTTTAAATGTATGTTCGTTTTATTTATTATTATTATTTTATGTTACACTTCTTACAATCTTATGTTGTCAAAACTGTTTAACTCCATTAATAAGGACTTTATTTAAATGCCATTTTGGATTTCTTTCACGCTTATTATCTTTTTTTGATCGAAGAATTTCTATTATCAATTTGGATATGGTTCCTATTTTCACCGACGAAAAGGTCTTTCAAGTGGTATGGAAAAGTGATATAAGTCAATTTTTTTTCTGTGTTATTATTCAAAAAGTTTTAAAGATACAGTTATGCAGTTATTTTTAATGGTCTTCTGGGATGGAAAGGAAAAACTTTCTAATTGACCAAATTTGCATAGAGGGACTGTATAAAACTTTACAAAGTGTAACTTTTTAAAATTCATAGGTGGATTTTTTTTCATAATGTAATCTTCTCTCCTATCTTATTTTGAACATTTTTTCAAATTACATCCCCTACTTATCTCTAACGGTTAAAGAATTAAAGCGCGTTTCAATCTTTTTGGGACACCCTGTATATAAAAAATACAATAAAATTGTAAATATAGTAAAATAAATGAATATTTCTTTTTTATTAATCAAATATCATTAAACTGCACTTATTCCTTCAGAATTTAATTTTATGAGTTTTTTTTATCTTCTTTTTAGATATAAATGAAAAAAAAAACCCAGCATAAATGAAAAAAGGGAAGGTGTTTCATACTCAATATGAATGAGATTACTTATGAGATATTTCTGAGATTTAGTGTTTCAAAGCTCTTTCAAATGAGAAAGGATTAACAATATTTATTCTTTGAAAGAAGAAAGAATTGGGATATAAATACATTTATTT
>JAPMOQ010036143.1:2199672-2229911 GCA_026543055.1 Argiope trifasciata
CAGAGTCAAAATATCAAGTTCATTTTAAAAAACAAACTTACTTGTAGAAATTCTACAAATTGATTTAATACTCAAAAAAATTACCAGTAGACAGTACTGAATTCGAAAAAATATGTTAGATAATTTTTGTCCCATTTCAATTTAATTTGGAATACATTTTAACGAATATTTTTTTTTATTTAAACATAGAAACATTTTCTGAAAATGAAAATACAATCACATAGAAAAAAATATATTTATATACCATCGAAAAAATGTCGAATAAATTCAGCAAATATAAACATTTGATATTTTTGTTCTTACATAGTGGAAACATTTTAAATATCGTTTGTATTATCTTTTACTGTCATTTTTTTCAAAAAAAAAAATACAATTCATCTAAAAATAATTTATAAGCATAGAAAAAATTATAATAAATTGTTAGATTTCCGGATAAATTAATCCGAAATTAGCAAAGCTGTGCAGTGGAATTTATTGTCGAGGAAGAATGATAAAAGCAGTTTTCATAAAAGTTCATATTTATTTATATGAAAGTCAACAGGCTCATTCTTAGAGCAAAAAGAAAAGAAATAATACGTTAAATCTCAAAATAAAGATCAAAATAAATTAATATTATCACATACTGTGAATAAACTTTAACAGATTCGAATTCGACCATTCAATCTAAAAACGCAGCGATTCATCTTAAAAATTCCTAAAAGGCAAGTCAACCGCATGGTCTTATATCATCCGAGCCTCATTCTAACATCAGAAACCCACAGATTTTAATTCCACACGTATTTATACTAGTTAAGTATGCGTAATTTGCATAATAAGTGCCGCCAACAACAAATCACTAAACTTTGAAAAGTCGGATTCGAATCTTTCAGTTTTGTTTACATGAGATCATGGATTGGAAGTGGAAAAACCCAAAGACTGACTCAAAAGTTCGGATCATTGTCTAACATAAATATTAGAAATTTTACTTTATTTTTTACTATAAAAAGAGCTAAGCAGTTTGAAAAGCTTCTTTACAAATAAATGTATTTTATTTGATTCATTTTTCTTTGATGATTCTCTTTAAAAATGAAACTCAGATTAAAAACTATACAAAAAGACATCAATCGATTAATCTAGCCAAAAGTCAATAGATAATTATTGTGGTAAAATTAAATCACACTTTAAAGTATTCAATCAGCATAAACATTACTTTAAAAATATTCCAATTTTTACTCAATAATTCTAATTGATTTATCCTTTAAATTTACTTTAAATGAATATCGATCATTTTCTATATCTTACCCTATTGACATTTTAAAAACCCAAGACACTTTTTTCTTTAAATTTTGAAAAATGAATATAAGAGTATATCCAGCTGCTCATTTATTGGTCAGCAATTTTTTTTTTCCATGCTAATGGTAAAATTGCCAAATTTCCTTCCTTTTTTTTAATTTCAAAATGTCTAAAGTTTTTTTTACTTCCTTGTATTCAATGTTTAAAAATTGGAAATAAAAGAATCTTTAAATTACAGATTTTGTCGAATCTTGCCTTGTCAAATATCCTCTGTCCTAAAAGTACATTTTGGTAATATACCTGTTTGTCTATGCATTTGGGAATCAAATAATTTCTGTCCATCATTTCCATTTATCTATCTGTAAATATGATAAATCAATGTCTATCTGTCAGTCTATGTGTCTGTGAAAACAATAACTCGTGTCTATTAGTTCTTTTAGCCATCTGTTAGATGGTAATTCAAAAAAACTTTGAATTTTAAGAGGAAATTGATATACCATCTTTACATCGGATATTTGTGGATTTCTGTCAAATTTTGTACAAAATTCATTCTCAAAAATGTGTACGTCGGGCTGTCCGAGTATAGATGAACATGAAAATCACACAAAAGCAAAAATCTTGCTGGGTAAAATTTAGTAGAAATCCTTTTAAATATAGATCCGAATCTCATAGGTAACCAAATAAGTCAAGGATTTGACTGTCTGTCATTTTATAGTTTCGTATGCATGTAAACGTTATAACTTAAAAATGTCCCGACTTGGATAAATTAAATTTCATTCACAATTTTAGCATTTAAAGTAAATCCTATCCTTAATAAACCCGACATAGGATTAATGCATATTCATTCGATATGTGTATTCGTTTGTAAGCCAATAACTTAGCCCAAAAGAGCAATGATTCAAGTAAATGACACCTCTTTTATGATCTTAAGGCTACAATTGTAGATTAATTCACATTTTGATATCTTCAAATAAAAAAAGAATTCAAAAAACATATTCAGATTTCATAATTGTATTAATGTGCTCATAAATCTCAAGTATAGTAATTTGAAAACTAAACCTGAGCACTAGAGCTTTCAATACCTACTATTTTACTCGCTATAGAAGGACAATTACAACGGATTAAATAAAAAACACCGATGCAGCTATTCCTTATTTACTAGGTATAACGACTATTTTAGTAAATTCACTGTTTGAGATTTGAATTTGCGAAAATATAATTTCTGTGATATATCGCTTCAGATTTAATTAAATCGAATAAACAACGTAAATTTGAATGTATATTACCTTTAGTATATGAATTTTATAAAACCGCGTAGAATCTTTTAATCTATGATTATTAAATTTTATGGGAAATTTTAAACTCCATATCATAATTATTTTTAAATTAATGGCTTAATTTTTAATGGAATGTTTTTGAGCCTATTTCTCACATTTAATTATTTCTTTTAAATACTATTAACTGATATATTCAGCATTGCTGCGTTTAAAGAGATTTTATATCTCAAATTTATTTACAGATTTATTGTTGATGTTATTATTATAATTATTTATTATTTTGAACATATATTTAAAAAATATGTGGAAAATTAAGTAAATTTAAAAAGTCGTTTTTTTTCATAATAATTATATTATGCATTAAATAATTTAATTATGCACTATCCACAGATTTTGGAATTTTATTTTAATGAACATGAACATAATATCTGTAGGAAACATTTTGAAAAACAATATCATAAAAAAATACAAACTGTGCTTAACGATTTTAAAATAGTCGGAAGATATTATCATCATAAATTCTAAATAATTTTATCAAAAAAGACGTATTAAGGACACAATAATAACTACAAAGGACATAATTAAACTACAATTTAAAATATTTTCAATATACTCATTCTACATCAATATACTCATTCTACATTCATAGTAATAAGATAATTTTTTGGACATAGAAATAGTAACATGATTTTTTAAATAATAAAAAAATATATATTTCTTTTCCCGAAAGTTTTGTTTTATATTGTTTTCGCAACAGCAATTTGAATTTTGTTTGAAAAAAATTTAATAGATTAATTTGGGTTTCATTTATATATTAGCAATTTATGTGTTTTTATTTATTTATTTTACACATACCCAAACAAGATGTCAAATTATATAATGTAATTAAAATTTCGATTCTTTTTTAAATATTAAAAACAAATTATTTGTTTAAAAAATATTGTTCCAAAAATCAATTAATTTAGAAATCAATAATAATAATGGCCTAAACAAAGAAAACACTTGACGCTATTTTACCGTAAAATATTCAGATAAGCTAAAGTATTTTATTTTTTATATTAAAAATTTTATCATCATATTTTTAGATAGTAAACCATTTATTAATTTCAAAGTGAACTGTAAGCACCTCTTATTAATGTTCTATTTCCTTATAAAGAGAAGTACTGAATAAATAAAACAGTAATTACCTTAAGACAAAAACGTATTTAAAATTCCGACGCCAGCATATCGCTGCTAATTAAAAGATGCATGATTTAAAAAGTGAAAATGTGACTCTTTATCTTTATAAATTAACAACTATTGAAAATTATTTCAGTATTAAAAACTTATTTATTTATTAATTATTTCCATTTGGAAGAATCTCTTTTAGTAAATTTAATATGCTTACTATTAAAAAAATTAAATCTCAAAGAGCTTAGTTCACCAGATGACATGCAAGAGATGTTCATTTAAAATTTATAACAGAAGTTTTGTATTGCTTTTAGTTTAGTTTTTTGAATTTTGAATGAATAATTAACATAGTCTTTTTCAGATTAATTTTTCGAATACATTCAGGGAAAAAATATTCAACATATTTTGCTGACTTATCCAAAATGTCCTTTGATTAAAAATGTAACTTGAGAAAGTTTCGCATTTTTATATGTGCACAAATAGTTTTATTTTCTCGCATATAAAGAGAGATTGTTATAACTATTAGGCCAAATATTATAACCCTATCTGAGTGTAAAAAGTATTGCAATCTATAAAAAAATTCAGACACCAAACTTTTTACGACTTCTCCATCTTTCAGAGAGAATGATTTAAATAGTTTATGTTAGATTATTTTATTTTTTAATTAAAAGGAATAATGTCGAACTTTATTTAAAATAAAGGTGTTACTTTCTGTTCTTTTCAAATTCTATTAAACTACTAAAATAATTCTTATTTAAAAAATAAATTTAGAAAGAGTTTCCAAAATAAAGTTTAAAAAATGTTTAAAAAAACCAATTAAAAATCGTTAAAAAAAGGTTTGGAAATCAATAAAAAAATTCTTTTAATGACATGTATTTAAAAAATTTAAAGAAAGCTTCTAATATAATAAACTTGATTGCTTTTGAATTCTGACCCTCATTTATCAAAAAAATTAAAATATAATTAATTTATACTTATTTATCAATTCAAATAATTAAATTAATATTAAATAAATAAGTACTACCATAAGTGCATTATAATTTATTAATTTTAAATTAATAAGTTCTATCATAAGTACATTATAAGTTAATTAATATTAAATTAATAAGTACTGTCAAGTTTCTTAATGAAATTAAAACAAAAAGGCGGCATTTTAATATCAAATTAGAGTTATGAATGGTATATAAAAACTCTGAATTACTTTTGTAAATACATATTGATTTGCTAGATAGAACAAATGAGAAATAATATTTTAAGTATAAATCTGCTAGGTTAGTGAAATATACTTCTCTTTTTAAAAAAACAGCAGATAGTAACAAATGTAATTGTAATATTTTGCAGAAATTAATTTTTAAAAATAATATCACATGATAGTTTTCTTCCAAATAGCTTCGATAATCTCATTCGATCTGAAACTTGTAATTGTAATTCTCAATCGTAAAAATTTTTTAAATGCAGAGTCATTTCACTTGAACCTTTAAATTGCAGAGACATTTCTCTTGAAGCATTAAAAGGCAGATTTATTTCCATTGAAGCCCTAAAAAAGGTTTATATTTTTGAAATTTGTTTATATTATTTGTTTATAGATGTCCAATACTTCACCTCCTTCCAAGCCTAATGGAAAAACTGATGCGAAAAGTTGAAAAAGAATGAAAGAAAAATTGTAATAAATAATCCATCGCCTTTACAGCAAAGTGTAATAAATTTATTGACTCAAAATATTTTTCACTCATGTATAAGCCAAAAAAGGCGATAAAATCAAAATAAAATACTAAAAATACATTTTCACTTGTGAGGTTAAAAACTAGAAATAATTTTTAAATCATTTTCTAATTTTTAATTTTCAGTTTAACTCGTTTTCATAAATGTTATGGAATCCAAAAATCCTTTTTGAAGTCACTATAACTCATATAGAATTAAAGGTTTATAAAATTAATTAGTTAGCTGATTCCCAAGGAATGTGACTACGTTCAAAATTTATTTTAAAAAATATTTATTATATTATACAAATCTGTAATATTGCTTCTCAGTACGAATACTGACATCGTAAGAAAGGGTGTTTTATTATCAGCCTTGTAGGTGTTGATCGGGTGTTTCAGAGAATGATTCAGAGCTTGGCTACAAATTTAGCTACCATTTGGTGACTTGACAGAGAATTAGGCAACTTTGGCGACAAAATGGGTAATGCTAGAAACTGAGAATTTCAACGATCGGTCTATTAGTAACAGAGATATGTCTGATTAACCCAGAAGCCTCTAGATCCCTCTCCCGGGAACTGTAAAAGACTGGCAGACTGAAGTTGCTAGTTGATGGTAAATTGGAATCTGGAAGCGGGATAAAAGAGCATTGAGTCCTGGTTTACAGCTAAAGTGAGGAGACAGTTCATCCGTTTGAAGAGATCTGGCAGAACTAGACTGCACGAAAATCTCCTCTCTTGCTGAATTCTCACTGACCGCTTTGTGTGCAGTGGTTGTTACTACTACCGTTTACGACCTGTAAGCTACTAACCATCATAGTGTGCTACTATGTGCTGTCCTGACTTTGTTCCGACTGTTGATATTTGTCTACAGCCGGCATGAAATATTGGTTTAAGGGATGTGATCCTGCATTTTAAAGAAGACCGTTATGATTGAGAAATACAATATTACAAGTTTTAGTGCTTCAAGGGAAATGTCATTGCAATTTAATGATTTAAGAGAAATGACTCTGCATTTTAATGATTCAAGGGAAATGACTCAGCATTTAAAAGGCGGTTACGATTGAGAATTACAATTACAAGTTTCAGATCAAACGAGACTATCGAAGCGATTCGAGAGAAAACTATCATGTGAAGATTTTTTTTTTGAAATTAATTTCTGCAATATATAACAATTAAATTTATTACTATCCACTGTTCTTTTTAAAGAGAAATGTATTTCAATACATCGTCTGTGCATTCGTGTAAATAAACGTTTTTGTTTTCTACTGAGGTCTGATGATTCTATTCTCACACAATACACCCACTACAAAAGCGAACACAGCGGTGGATCCGTAACAATGTTTACATTTTTTTCATAAAAAAGGTTTTGATAAAAAAAAAACATCTGTTGAACTATATTCTGATAATTAACTGATGTAACTTCAATTTAAATATTGTAACCGTAACTGTTTCGCTCGGCCCTCTATCGGCCGTTGCCATGAACTATCAGTCCATGTCTTGGAAGCGAGCTTAAAGCATGATGTAGATCCCGAGTATTATTTTAATGCATATAGGTTAAATGTTATTGTGCTAAATAGCTTTGTTCCCGTGTAAATCATATCCTTTAATATCATTACATGTAATTTTAACTAAATTTGCATGATTTATTGATTTCAGTAGTCTACCCTGACAGAATTATAATCCAAGTGGTCTAACCGGTCATCAAAGGTGGTGCTAATTAATAAAGAAAACATAAAAAAATACACAAAAAGTTGTTCGTATTATCTCAAATACTGGAAACCAAATATACTTTAAACATTTCATGTCACAAACATAAACAGCAAAAACATTTTTTTTATTTTATATAACAAGGAGACTTTTATGACCATATATTCATGGAAAGATTTCTTATAAATTGAATTTATATGTCTTTCACGTAATTATTTACCTAAAAAACATTTTTAAAAAACATACAATGTTTGTGTAAAAAAATAAACATAAAAAATACACAAAATAAACATTAAAAGCTACAAAAAATAAACATAAAAAACTACAAAAAAATAAACATAAAAAATACAAAAAATAAACATAAAAAAATACAAAAAAGTTGTTTATATTATCTAAAATATTGAAAACCAAATATTAAACATTCCATGTCACAAAAAAACTTAAATGACCAAAAATAAGCAACAAAATCCATTTGTTTATTTCATACAAAGAAGAGACTTTTATGACCATATATTCATGGAAAGATTTTTTTAAATTTAATTTATATGCCTTACACTTACTTATTTACCTAAAAAACATTAAAAAAATACAAAAGTTGTGTAAAAAAATAAACATAAGTAAATACACAAAATAACCATAAAAAATACAAAAAATAAACATAAAAATACAAAAATAAACATAAAAATACAAAAAATAAACATAAAAAATACAAAAAATAAACATAAAAAATACAAAAAATAAACATAAAAAATACAAAAAAGTTGTTCGTATTATCTCAAATATTGAAAGCCAAATATTAAACATTTCATGTCACAATCATAAATGACTAAAAATAAACTGCAAAAACAATTTGTTTATTTTATATAACAAAGAGACTTTTATGACCATATATTCGTGGAAAGATTTCTTTTAGTTTAATTTACATGCCTTTCAACAACTTATTTACCTAAAAAACATTTTTGAAAAACACAAAAGTTGTATAAAAAAATAAGCATCAAAAATACACAAAATAAATAATTAAAAACATATACAAAATAAACATTAAAAAATACAGAAAATAAATATAAAAAATACAGAAAATAAATATAAAAAATACAGAAAATAAATATTTAAAAAATACAAAAAAATAAACATGAAAAATACAAAAAATAAACATAAAAAATACAAAAGTTGTTCGTATTATCCCAAATATTGGAAATCAAATGTTAAACATTTCATGTCACAAACAATCATAAATGACCAGAAATAAAGAATAAAAACAATTTGTTTATTTCATATATAACAAAGAAAAAAAAGATAAATACACAAAATAAACATAAAAAAGTACATAAAAGTTGTTTGTATTATCTCAAATATTGGATCATGTCACAAACAATCATAAATGACCAAAAATAAACACCAACAACAATTTGTTTATTTTATATAACAAATAGATTTTTCTGACCCTATATTCATGGAAAGGTTTCTTTTAAATTTAATTTATCTGCCTTTCACCTAATTATTTATTTAAGAAAAATATTTTAAAAACTCCTCAAACGGAAAGACTCGAAAATAGCTGGTTTATTTCCGCGGCATTTAAACTTTCCCAGATCAATAAAGAAATAAAAGCGTACATTTTTCAAGTTTTTCTTGGGGTGGAAAAAGAAAAATTGTTGGTAAGGAATCACTTCCAATTCCTGTAACTGGAAGACGTTTAAGATAAAGTAAGGTATTCTAATGAAAAACTTGCATCGGAAAATAAATCCAGAGAAAGAGGAAGGATTGATGATCTCGCTGCTGAGATCGAGGCAGTCAATTTCAATTGAATTTTAACCTGCCTCCATTTATAAAAGATGAAAGGAACAAAGACACAGCTTTCGGGAATGAAAAATGGCTCAGTGGCAACGGTAAAAAATGATGTATATATAAGGGAATTAATGAAAGCGGTGGCAACAGTCTCTTCAAAGCCGAAGTCAAGAGTTAAGACTTCTTCTTTTTAAAACCGGTAAACTTTATTCTTTATTCTTTACAATATTGTTTTTTTCCCTTTTTTTCTTTCTTTTATTTAAAAACCGGTGAACTATCGCATAGAGTTTGATGTGGAGGGATTCCTTTTAGATTTGCTTATCAAACCAGACGCTTTCTTTGGTAACTTTAATAAAAGGAAATAGTTTGTATTAAATTTATGAATCAGGGCAAGTAGTTCTGAATTTTGACTACTTGACAAGTTTATGTTTCTAAAGCAAATAATTCCGACACATCCCCTAAGAGTGGGAGTGGGGGGTCTATAATGGATTAATTTGTATGGGGTATGAGCAAGGGGTAAGAAGTATGTGCAATGTTTAAGGGATAAGAGGTATGTGTAATGTATATGGGGTAAGAAGAATGTGTAATTTGTAAGGAGTATGTGTAAATATTTCGAATAGAAAAAGTTGTATGTTGAAATGTATTAGAAAATAAAATGTACAAGGAAAATGTATGTTTAAGGAATTCGAAATGTATAGGGAAATAAAATAAGCCGAACGAAGTGATTTTCACAAAACTTTTTTCAGATATTTCGTTAAAAAATATTCACTAGAAATATTCCCCCTCCTTCTGATATAACTATTTGGAACTTTGGTAAGATCATAAATATTCACGAGTGCTCAGATTTTTATTTTCAGAGTTCACAAATGAGCACTTTTGGCTTAACAGTATACAGAAAAAAATCATGTATAAATGTTAATCTTTTTTTATCGATCGAAGTCTCAGAAGCACAATTTTGATAACATGATAATATGTAAAATTTTGTTTATCAAAGTGGTTGCTTTTTTAATCAGTTACCATATTGCAATACATCCAAATGAACAGACAGACAGTAAATGCCTCGAAGGATTTAAATTTTATATGAATATACAATTTGTGTGCTTAATTCGTGCACCAAATTTTATGCAAACAGCTCTGTAGGCTTTTGCCTGCGTCCTGGCACAGGGGTAGCAGGTCTTCACCATACCAGTCAAGGGTTCGAGTCTCGGTTCGGGAATGGTTGTTCTTCTGTGCTCTATCTGTGGATTATATGAATGTGCCCCCCTGTATAAAAGGGTTGTGCAAGCGAAGGTGAAACATGAAATAGTCAGGTCGCACTTTTGGCCCTAATTGGGGCTACTGAAAAAACAAGGGACTCTCGTTTCGGCTTAAATCGCCTGCAGCTTTCTGTCAGCGGGCTCTTAAAGTGTCATAAGTAACAGCAACAACAAGATGTCTTACAGCTATCCAATATATTCGGTTGGACAAATTTCATTGAAAATTTCGAATATATCTACAAATTTGATGCTATGGCCATATAATAAATTTCCTCTATCTAATTCAAAATGTTTTTGTATTATTGGATTATAAGCATGATTTGAAACACATTTCGAAATTGCGTTTTTCAGATTTAGGGAGGTATGAAAAGGTAGTGATAAATGAAATTCATGAATTCCGATTTTTAGAGAGAAAGACGAAAAAATGAAATATTTCGCAAGAAATGAGAAATTTCATTTGTAAGAAAACTTTTTAAAAAAAACATGTTATTTCTTTCTGTTTCCTCAAGTTTGTGTAATAAATGACAGTTATATAAGTACAAAATCCAACTGAGTAGTAATGAAAGGTAAAGATCGAGTAACAAGAATGATAGTGATAAATGTATGATACTTTCCATAAGTACTTTCATTTATTATAGGGAAAAGAGCACAAAATTTGTCATAGATATTGAGATTTAATTAGCAGCTATTGCCATTCCACATTTAATTTTATCTTGTTGTAATAGATGGCATCATAGATTCTACTAATCACCATAGGATTTAAGTCACATGACATATCAAACTTTAGAAAAGCGAGTTGTGGGTATTCGCTCGGCAGAAAGGCAGAGAGAGAGAGTGGGTCATTCGTTTCGATATCATGGTTATTTAGTACGCAGCGGTGGCACATAGATTTGCCATGGGGCATTTAGTTAGACTTCACACTTGGTGTCATCTAAATGTTATACTTTTATCTCTCATGTAAATAGCCTGTCCTATCCTAATTGTTAATGTATTTTTTTTAAAAAAAATTCTTTGCTCTAAATAAATGTATTGTTTTTATATAAAAGCTTTTTCTCTTTAATCGATTGCCCTAGACACTGATCTAAATGAGACTGAATGGGCATTTTGTCCCCTCCATTCCTAAATATATTAATGCATCTATAAAAAAGGTATTGGGTATGCTTGATAAACAAGAATACAACTGACTTCATTTGAATTTAATTTTATAAAATTCAACACCACCAGCGAGGTTCAGAAACTGCAATGAAAGTGTATTTCATATACTTTTTACTTTCTAGTTCAAGAAGAATACAAAAAGCATAGCAATTTTCAAATAATTCGAATTCCAGATTTTGAGAATATCCATGTTTCAAACTTACATAGGTCAGAAAAACACTTTTTTTTTCTTTTTTTGCATTATATCTACCTACGAACTCGATAAATCGAAAACGTTTTTAGCTAGATAGACGAGACTTTGTATATAGACTTACGATCAAATTTTTAGACTTTCAACAATTTTTGAAATTCATTCTTAGGATATTCTGTATATTTAGCTGTTTGGTACCAAGTGAACTTAATAGCTTCAAAACTCAAAACGCTAGGTAGATAAGATGTGGTACAAAGACTGGTTTATAAAATAGATACCCTTATCAAGACATAAAGATATAAAATAGATTTAAAGATACAAAATAAATTTAAAGATATAAAATAGATATAAAGATATAAAATAAATAACCTTTATTAAATGTGTTGCAATATTTTATAGCATGAATCAACAAAATATTGCATCCATGTAAACGGATAATTGGAACGATTTATATCAATTATTAGACATGTTATTTTGCGATTACTCTTGAAATCCCAACCAAATTTTCGTTCAGCAAAAAAGCTTTCAAAATACATATTTCAAAGATCAAAAATATTAGAATATTAAATTTATTCTTAAGATCTATGTTTCGTAGCCATTGGTCGCGAATGTTATATAAGGAATTTGTGGCCTAACCTTAAATCCAAAATTTTATGCATGTGGTTAAGACCTTAATAGGAGAATATACAAGAGAGGTACGGGGAGACTATCCATAATTTACTCTCAAGTTAGCTTAAAGGTTAGCTAAGTAACTTAGCTTAAGGTTACCTGTGAGTAAATCAATAAAAAAAAAACTGAAGATAAAAATTTCCTTAATGCTACAATGTTTCCTCTTTCAATAGTTTGCATGTTAGAAAGTAAAAGAACTTAATTTTTATCTTAAAATCTTAATTTTCTTATCTTCTTAATCTTAATTTTTATTTTAACGTAGTGTCTAGTTTGAAACATAACGTTCTATCGTAAAGTAAGAGTTTTTTTAGTTTTCCTTTACAACATTCTTTTAATAAATATTTGAGATACAACAAACTTCCAGATTTCAGTAAATATTCTAGGAATTTTGTCATGATTCTTTTATAAAAGCATAGGAAGAAAAATTACAACTCTTCATCTTCAAAGAATTTCGAATATTTTGAAAAATATTTTTAGAATGGTGTTTCTGCCCGTGTGAACAATCTTCTAAATTATTTTCTTGAAAGTATGATAAAATTATGTACCATAAATGAAATTTTAAGAAGTTCATAACAAAAAACTCAAACAATACTTTATGAATGCGATAAAAGAGATTAATATAAATACCCATTGATGATCTCATTCAATTTGAATCCATTTAAGTTTTTTTGTATTGAAAGATATTGCTACGAACCTGTAATTTTGCTTTCCAACATCGTAAAGAAGACTGATTTACAATCATCTGTATTGAATGGTGCCCAGGTATCACATCAGATATCCCAGTGCATGGCGACAAAATGGCGACCATTTGGCATTTGGCAACAAAATGGATATCAGAAACTTTGAGAATTTTGCAAATCCAATAGTTACCGAGATAGGTCCAGAATGATACGGATTGGTCTAGAAGCTTTTTGCCTCCCCCCTTCTGGTGCTATATAAAATAGTCCAGTCTGAAGCTGGAAGGTTTGCGCAGTCGAGAAGACCTGAATTGAGAGGTCTTGAACTGGTAATCCTGAAATGGTGTTGTCTATCAGTAGACCTGAATTGAGAGGTCTTGGTAGTCCTGAAGTGAAGTTGTCTATCGGTAGACCTGAATTGAAAGGTGTTGGTAGTCCTGAAGTGGTGTTGTCGATCGGTAGACCTGAATTGAGAGGTCTTGGTAGTGCTGAAGTGGTGTTATCGATCGGTAGACCTGAATTGAAAGATGTCGGTAATCCTGAAGTGGTGTTGTCAATCGGTAGACCTAAATTGAGAGGTCTTGGTAGTTCTGAAGTGGTGTTGTCTATCGGGAGACCTGGATTGAAAAGAGCTGGTAGTCCTGAAGTGGCGTTGTCGATCGGTAGACCTGAATTGAGAAGTCTTGGTAGTGCTGAAGTGGTGTTGTCGATTGGTAGACCTGAATTGAGAGGTCTTCAATTGGTCGTAGGAGCCCTGAATAGTCGTAGATAGAAGTAGCCTGGAGAATACCAAAGCAACGAAGGAGTGCTGAATTTCTGTGTGCCTTATACTGTTAAAGCCTGCGTCGTCATCTTGAATGGAGCAGTCTGAATTGAGAAGTAGTCCCGTTGTGTGAAGTAGTGAGTCGGCAGCGAAAGCGAGAAGAAACAGTGGAAGTTTTACACGTTCGGAGAGACCTACGGGAACGTAGACAGAATCCCTCAAAGATTCCCTCTCCTGCTGAATCCTATCTGGCCACTTTGAGTGCTGTGGACGTTGTCACTATAGAATTTCTGCTTGTGGACTACTGTTGTTATTGTGGGCTACTGTCTGCAGTAGAGTACTACTGGTGTGCTGTCCTGTGTGTTCATCTTGGCTGTATATAGTAGCCTCCTGTACATAGTTGTGTTGTAAATATTTGCCATCTTTGCGCTGTATTGTCTTCTTGCTGTAAATAAACGTTGTCGGTGTTTATCTACTAAAGGACTCTTCGTTGTGTGCTCACACCATACACCCACTACATAAATGAACCCGGCGGATAGAAAATCAGTAACAATATTTTTTGACATAGATAATGTGCAACTTCTGTAACATATTGCCGTACCTTTCCACGTGTCAGTTCTTTTGATGAAACCAGGTTCAGAGCTTCTAACTCTTGGGTATGCTATAGATTTGAAATTTTGTCAAAACATTCAATAGAATTCAGAGGTGTGTGTTTTTTTTTGCAGTAACCTGCGAAAATATTATAGTACAAATAATTTTGCACCATCTTAGTTTTCAAAAAATTATCTTTTCAGCTATATTGAAGATTTTATAGTATAAATATATTTTCTATGTTTAATCAACTTTAAGATAAAATATTTTAATCACGTTTGCTAACATTAAACTTAAGAATTCTGCACGAATATTAAACGAATCAGGGGACACAATAAATAATTTATTTCATTACCATTCTGAAAGAACACCAAGCATTACAATTCTAAAAGAATACACAAATTTAATATATAAAAAAATGAATATTTGTTTGCAGAAAAAAATAATAAAAATATAATAAATACTATTTATGATTCTTCTTTATATATCCTTCAATTTTAATGAATGTATCGATAAGAAAATAAATATCATTCTTTCTCTCATTCTTAATTAAACAACGACCGTTTCAAATTTCAAACGATATTTCCAAGATTATTTCATTTGCGGCAGCAACGTGCTGGGTGCCAGCTAGTATACTTATAAATGTACGAAGTATAAGCATGGTATAACTATATGTAGTATAGTTGTACTTATAGTATAAGTATTATAATCGTCAGGAAAAAAACCAAGCTCGAGATTCCAACTAATTGCTACTTTTTAGAACTTCCTGAGTACGAAAAGCACAATTTTTGGAGAATGTTTATTTGTGTATATGATAAAGATAATTTTAATAACATTCAGCCATACTCATGAAATTTGGTATACCATCTTTACACCAAATTTCTAGATTTCGGACAAATTTTGAATACACTTCGTTCAGAGGAAGTCTGTCTGTTCAACTGTCTGAAAATACGTTGCTAAGTACTAAACAAAGAGAGATTGACAGATGAAATTAGGTATGTTGACCGTCTGCCAATCTATACTCTCAATAAAATGTGATCCCGAAAATTAAAAAAAAAACAATGGCTTGATTATATGAAATTTGGTATGGTATTTTATGACAGCAAAGTGTAGTTTTTGTGGCAAAATTTTGTTTCAATCATTTAGGAAAAATACATCCAAAAGACAAACTCGATTTTCGGATGATATTAACCGTGTGCCAGGGATTAATTGCCAAAAATGTCTATGTTTATGTTATAAATATGCTATGTTTATGGCGCAAGTATAATTTAAATTTTTTTAAATTCGTTGTTCAGTATATAAATGCAATTTTCAAAATCTTACAGATATGAACAAATTGTCCTATATGGAGAGTAATTACTTGGTAAACTTAGGCTTATAAATTAAGTGAAATTTTGTGCTTATAATTGTTGAAATTTTGAGAGAGCTGATCAGATAATTAGGGAGGATAATAGTGCATTAAGGGCTTAAGACCTTCATAAATGGATGAGTGAATTATAAGACTATCAAAGTTTGAACCTCAAAAATATTCTGATAAATTAGCAATTAAAAGACAAGTTAAATTAAGTATTTAATTAGCAATGACAGGAAACATAAAGTATTTAATTAACAATGACGTTATATAAACTATTTAACTGATAATTTTAAACACAGTAAGATTGGCTGACCAGCTGGTCGCCAAAGACGGCTAGTAACAAATAAAAGGAGGATTGCATAAAAACATACAGTAAATTTTAAATAACTGATTAAATTAATGGAACAATAGATGATCTTTAGACAAGAAATTATGTTTTACCTTTAAAAATACAAAGGTACCATCAAACAATCTTTTGATAATAAGCAATTTTAATACCAGAATTGAACCAAAAATAGTGGAATTGAGGCAAGACCCAAACAGCTAATAAAATTCCAAAAGCATATTCTAAAAGATTATAAAATTATGTTTTAAGATAAGAATACTCACACACAGGCATGCAAACTTTAGTTGAATAATCAGACATCCCACTGATTTGGATTTCTTTTATCTGTTAATGTGTCGGAAATATTGAGAAACCATTAACTACTTCAGACTAAGAGTAATCATTAATTATCTCAGTGTTTTTGTCAATTACAGCAATGTGTCAATATTGATGAATGATCCATCGTTTATGACTCGTAAAGGATTTTCTGTGAACGATATGAAAATATAGTGAGGTCCGTTAACCTCAGAGAATTTGTTACAATGTCCATCCGTTTTTGAAAGGCTCTACAGATAATGCAGCAGTACATTCAGATTCATCATTGCATAGCTTTTCTAAAATGGTGAATCCTGCAACTAAAATTAAGAAAGGAAACGAGATTCAAAGTTTTATGCAGATGTAATTTCAAATGTCTTAACAGATATATTTTTAAGTAATTTTTTTATTGAAGCATCTATAAAATCCCCTTGCACCACAAAATATCACACGGGGCTCACAGAAGTAAGTATTCAAGGCGTAACAAAAGAAAATAAAAAAATTCAACAGTTATGAAGGATTAATATAAGAATAAAATAAGAAAATATGAGTTAAGAATAAGAAAATTTAACAAGTGTCAGCAATAAATTTACAAAAATTTTCAAGAGCACTTCTGGTGGAAACAAGATGATGAAAATCTCGAGGCCACTTTATATTAAAGGCTTGGAGATCCAGTCTTAGGTTCTGTCTTGCTCTGGCAAACTTGGAACACAGAAGGAGCACATGTTCAACATTTTCCTCGCCACCCTTTTTGCAATCCCAGGTTGATGATGGAGACAAGTTAAATTTATATAGATAGCTTTTAAAATTGCCATGACAAGTGAGAAATTGGATTATAGTAATAAGTAATAATTGAGGATAAAGTAATAAAGTAATTGAGGACATATATATGTATATTGTAATGTCTTGATCCCTACCGACCAAATGAGGAAGTGGAATTACAGTGAAATTCTTTATTTACAGCCTTATAATTTTACAGAAGAACAATATATTCTACTCTAGATTAAATATTTGCAATACACACTACAATTGTTGGTTAAAGGCCTATCGTGGAAATAGTTCAGGGAAAGAGTCTTCCATTAACTCCAAAAAAAAACACCACAAAACGCTAAAAGGATGTTATCCATAGCCCTCCGCAATCCAAACTCTCTCTCCGACAAAATCCGCACTTCTTGCTCTCCAAAGTCCACCTCCTCAAATTCCAGTAATCCACCTCAGCTTTCCATCGTCCAATCAAAAATTTCCCTCAATTGTCGCTCTGTCTTTCGTGGCGTCGGATTGTTCGTCAATGACGCATCCAAGCCATTTCGTTCTGGAACACGTGTCAGTGATTCCATTACAAAGGGACCTCCGGAATCTAGATGTTGGACACTCCTTTACTTTAAAGAAGCGACATATTTCTTCCCCACAATGAGCTCCACATGTGGTCTAATGACTAGATAAAAACCAGTCAGTGATAAGAAGATTCACCATCTCGAATGTCGGTGGAGTTTAACAATGGAAGCGTTAACAGGTTGTGAGCAACTGTCGGGAATTTCTCTAATCGTGAATTGGACAGTGGAACGTTACAATATGTACAGATGTTTCCAAGCAGATAAAAATCCATCCTATACATTACGTGACTGTCAATTATTAATAAACTGTGTTTGTACTTTTGCAGGCTTTTCCTAAGCACAACGAAAGAAATCAATGAAATTTGATATCATAATTTGAGATAACTACTGTAGTTTTCGTTGATTTTCGCTGTCGGTTGGATAGCAAATATGCGTATATTTTTGGACAAAAAAATCAGTTTAAATGCTAGATGCAAGCCAAATATAAATACTTCATATCAATATATCGTTCAACAATGTCATGCAATGTATTCGAGATCCCATCCAAGATCCATAGTTGTATAAGAAAAAAGGAGAAAAAAATTAATGAAGATCATCCGAGAAAGTTTTTGGAAGACTACTTAAATTTTGACAGGTTATAGTGTTCGTAGTAATTTCAGAAGATTAATTTTCACACTTAATTTCCTCCCAAATTTATAAATTTTCATAAAATGCGTCTTCATAATGTGCTTTGCACTTTTATCCTCGCATATTTACCTAGCATAAATTTATAACGATATATTCGTAAAACATTTAAATGATATGTTTTGACTTTGTTCCTTAATACATAACAGAATCTGATAAAAAAAATTTAGAATTTTTCGCTTTAAATTTAAATTAGAGAAGTATTTATTTCTCTATATATTTTTAATTGTGTACTTGTATATTCAAGCTGCATAAAAAAAAAATCTTAATGCAAATTATGAACCAACCATCTGCAAAATGTGTTTTACCCAATTTAATAAATAATTGATTTTAATTAAGCATGATAGTTACATCAAGGCAAGTAAACAGAAGTGTCAGTTACTGAAATAAAACTATTGCTTTCAGTTTCAAAAGATGAAAAAGAAATATATAAAAACCAGATAAATAAAATAATGCAAAGAATCTACTTGCATCAGAGCTTTAAACCACTTGGGGTAAAAGACTTTTCTTATGGGGATTTTTTTCTTTTAGAAAAAAAAGGGGGACGTGCATAAAAAAAATTCAAATAAATTAGCATCGCTCTTTGCAATACTTTTTTTCAGCAGCACAAACGTGCCCCAAAGAATTTAGAAGGGCGAAATGTTTTTGTTTGAAAGCATTTTCTTGTTGAAGTCAATCTTCGAGCAAATGCTAAAAACTTTCAGTGAATATCTCCAATATAAATCCTAAAGAGAGAAAAAAAAAATGGCGGAAACCAAAGATATCCTGTGCAATGATAATAGAAAATATTCCTTTTATGCAAAACCGTTTTCCCACTTTACCACTTATGGAATTCTTTTTTATGAAAGTCCCCCCCCGAGAGGTTTCAGGGAGAGAATCGGTTCTGGGGGAAATAGATCAGAAATTGGATGGGATAGACGCAGAAAACAGAAGTTTTTCTCTAAGAATTAAATTATCTCTTGAGTATTTTGTGTTGTCTTCGTCTTCGGAACGTTGAAATAAGGATCATAAAACAGCAAAGCATCGTGTAGCTGAACTAATGGAAAAACATTTCGAATTGCATCTAATTCAGAACTCATGCTTTAAGATGAGCAGATTAATATAATTTAGAACTCCATGAAAGTCTATAGAAATAGTGTAAAAGAACTTACAAAAAGAAAGAATAAAGATTCAGCAGAGAAATCATTCGACTTTATTGCGTTTTTAAACCAGTGGTGAGTGTATCTCCTATATTTTCTGGCATATTATCTAATGTATATCTTATCCTAACTTCATCTATATAAGACTGTGAACCTTATGTATACGGATATATACTTTTCATGGCATTGGAGAACTATAATTACTGAATATTATTACGAATTTTTAATTTTGTTTTCTCTCACTAATAATGTCATCGTAAGAAAGAAAGATTTACAGTAATCTGTATTGGATGTCGCGTTGGTAATTCTAGAGCTTAGCGACAAACTTTTTTCCAGTATTTGGCTACTTTTGAGACAAAATGGATAATACACGAAACTCGGAGAATTTTTCCGATCCGTCCATTAGGAACCGAGATACCTCCAGAATGTTCCTGATTGGTTCAGAAGCTTTTAACCCCGTCTTCCAGGAGCTATAAAAGGCCAGCAATTGAAGTTGGTTTTCTTCAATCGAATCGACCTGAATTGAGAGGTCTTGAATTGGTAGCCCTGAGATGAGGAGTGGAGTCAATAGTAGAAGTCTTGGTAATAATAGTAGCCCTGGCAAGTGTTCTAGAATTGTGTTGTGCAAAGTAGAGTCCTGGCAAGTGGTCGACGTGAACTGAATAGTCTTAAATCGTGGAGTCCTAAATTTAGAGGACTTGAATTGGTCGTCTTCCAGAACGGATGAATAATCGAAAGAATACCGAATTCAACGACGGAGTGCTGTGTGCCGTATTCTGGCGTCGTCGTGGCTTGTGTTGTAGTCCGTTGTACGAAGTAGTGAGTCGGCAGCTAAAGCAAGAAGAGACAGAGGAGTAGTTCAACCGTTTGGAGTTTAGTTATTAACGTCCCATTTTTTTATAGCAACACTAGGGCTATTTTGGGACGCATCTCGTCATTTTGAACCAGTCAGATGACGATGACGACACCTAAGCTGCCCCCCCTCCTCTCCACACCACACCACACCAGCGGAAGGACGTTTGGCCTGACGGATTTAACATGTAAGAGACCCCCTTACACGACGGTTCTTCGGTGGAATCGAGTCTCGAACTTGAAACCCTTCGGTTCCGAAGCCGATACCTTACCACCAGGCCACCGCGGTCCGTCAACCGTTTGGAGAGACCGACGTGAGTGTTGGCAGAATCTACAAAGATTTCCTCTCCTGCTGAATCCTGTCTGGCCGCTATGTGTGGTGTGGATGCTGTCACAACTGGATTTCTACGTGTTAGCTACGGTCTTCTGTAGAGTGCTGCTGTGTGTTCGTCTCGGCGGTATATAGTTGCCGTCAGTAAATATTTTTCGTCTTCTCTGTTGTCTTGTCTTTGTGCTGTAAATAAACGCCGTAGTTGTATCATTTACTGCAGGGCTGATTATTGTTTTTTATCCTCTACACCATAGACTCCCCAAGTAAACAAACCCAACGGATGGGAGGATATCAGAAACAATATATATCTTTGGCTTGAATTTAGCATTTTTACTAAATACATGGAGTGAACATTCAATTGAGACCTTTTTTGCAAGTTTATTGATTTGAAAATTTGATAGAAAATTGCACCTCTAATTATAAAATGATGCATCGGATTTCATTAATTTAAATCGATGCCTTTATTATCGAGTTATTGTGAGTACATGTATGCCGAAATGCATACCGACAAGCGATCATCCATCCGACAGATTTGATACAAATATTGATAAGTATCTATATTTTAGAACCTTACAGACGACCTTCAAGTGGGCGGATTTCGTCCAAAATTTGATAGAAATTTTGAATTTCGGTTTCAGTTCTATCTACCAAAATTTAGTCAAATGATTCAAAGTGCTTTTGAGTTATTTTTGTCACAGACAGACTGACTGATTGCCTGTGAGACAGATATAGTGCCAAATACATGCTTTTGGGACTCATGAAGATCTGTAATGCATAGATTCGACAAAATCTGGAATATTTCGATGATTAGAATTTTTATTTTACCAGAAAGTAAAAATGTGTATTCTGTCGTTTCTAGTAGCGCAGTAACTCCAAAACGCGATTATTTAAATATGTCAAATTTGATACAGTATCGATAATCAGTTTTCGATTTTTTTTTTTACAAATTATGCAATAAATTCTCAATAACAGAGCAAGGCAAATTTTTGAGCTCTTTTATTTAAGCTAAATAATTTTTAACCGATCTACACATTTCTTTTCATTCCTATTCTTTAAAAAAGAAATAACGAGAAACGACTCACTTTAAATTCGTAATTACGTAGTCTCTCAATACTTTTTCTCCTTTCCAATATTTTTTTTCCTACTCTCTCTTTCCAGCTTACAGAGTCTCGCATATTGTTCGAAGCTCGTTTCACCCCTCATTAATCTCTGCATAAGGTGTTAAAGCACTTTTCAGCAATCAAGAGCTGCTGGAGTTAAATGTTAATGGGCATCTGGGAATTAAAAGGCCGTCTAATGAGAATTTCAACTCATTTCGAGACTTTAAGATTGTTAAAAATAAAAGTACAAGTCCAGGGAGTAAAAACGTCAAACGCGTTAAAGAAATATCAGTTCTGCAAGAAATGAAACATTTTGAATGAACTACTACCTTCATAAACTGGGCATCTTAAATAATAAATAGATGGTGTCCTTTATTTATCAAACCCTTCAAGCCTGATTTTGTTCCTTGAGACTATAGAAAAATGATTTTAAAATAAAATTTTCCTTAAGGTATCCTACTACATTTAATATTGCTGATTATCGAATGTTTTTTAATTATTATCTATTGTAGTTCAGACTTTCTTCTTTCCAAACAGTTTGTGTTTTCTAGGAAAAGGAAGGCCTGGCCTATCATCTAGGGCCACATACTTTTTCAGCCAAAATCTAATACTATAATACGAGGAATGGTTGCCAAGTCGAAAATCGCCCCAGAATTAATAAACTTCGGTAAACTTGGGGGTCTGGGGTTTTTGGCCACGAGGAATAGATTGGCGCCGGTTTTGAAGCGCTACGGTCGAGCAGTGCGGAGTTACAGATAGGATATTTTCAAACTTTATTAGTTCGCCATAATGGCTACTTAAATTTTCAAGCGGTAACGTGCTGCCATCTATAGCCAATATGGCGAACTAATAAAGTTTTAGGTTTATGCTGTTATAGGTTTATAATATGTTTCTTATGTATGTATATATGTTTGGTTTTTCTAAATAAATTTGTCAAAAATATTGAACTTCAACGCACTTCAATCTTTACCTTTACTTTACCTTTGTATAGAATAGTTCCCTTTCCAAACTTTAACTTTGTTTAGAATAGTTTACAATGGTGCACTTTAACCGGTTATCTTTTCACCAATGGTTTCACAAATTTTCTTATGGCATGTATTGTTTTGATAAATCACAATTGAAAATTTAAATCTTCGAGTTAGCTTCGATACCTGTTTTCTCCTAGCGCAGCTCGGTCACCCGCTGGTTTGTCTTTAATTTGAATTTTCTCAAAACTTGAATTTTCTTTAAGTTCTCCATCTTTATCATGATACCTAAAAAAATAATAGAGATATTTGCATAAAAATTCCAGCGTGTCTTTTAAATGATATAGGCAATGAAATGAACTAAAAGTTATATTATTGGGGAAATACTTTTTCAGTTATAGGTGTTTTTAGAAAAAATTAAAGTATGAATTTATGGAAAAAATGCATATATACACATATTTTCACCCATCACTTCTTTGCATATCAAACTTTTTCTTAGATTTTAGATCATTATATTCATTATTATATTCTATAACTTGTGTACAAAGAAAAACAGGATTTCTGCATTTTGTGTAGAGTGTTAAAGATTTTTGTTTAAATTTCATTAAAATTTATTACCAATTTTCTTATTTCTCAAAATATGCTATATTTTCAAATAACAGGTGGATGCTCTTAGATACGCTAATTTATTTATTTATTTTTTTTTCTGTTTAGTGTCAGCTTAAATAATTTGAGTCTTCTTATCATAAATAATCTGTTGACCGATTTTGGTCCAAAAAATTGAAAAAGATCAACAATCTTTTGATGAAACTCCAAATTTCATGCATTTATATTCCTCATATTGTTATACTTTCTTCTGTTCTAAGACTTTTTATTCAAGTAATTCTTTTTTGTACAATAAGTAATACTTTTTAAAGAAATTAATTCAATTCCTACTTATGTCAACAAAGAAAATTTTTATTTTAGTTATTTTTGATTAAATAATAATCAAAAATTTATTATCAAAAAATGATTACTTTTCGCAAGAACTGACCTCGTATTCTTCACCTTAATGTGAAAAATACTGAAATCCTCGCAATTTCAGATTGAGCTACGGGCTGCAGATTTCAATTTTCATTACAAACTGCTAAAACTCTATTTAAAGTATTAGAAATTAATTAAATTTAATGGATGAGTTAATATCCTAAAAAACTACATTAACATCAAGTGTCATCCCCCTACAAATTTTAAAAAAATGTATTTGAACTCGAGTGGAGGAATAAAGAGTTTTTTGTTAACAATTGAAAATTTGTATAAGATATATAAATAAATATTTATAGTGAGAGTGTTAGTTAACAGTAGGAATTGAAAAAGAACATACTGTAATCGTCAAATAATTCGGACAGACGTTGACGTAACTTTCTGTTTCGGATCTCCTTAAATCCAGAAAATTCATTTTAATGATAACATCAATCTGTCTTCTGTATCTCAAACATCATTCAAATTAATTAAATTTAATGCATGAATTAATATTCTAAAAAACTACATTAACATCAAGTGTCAACCCTACAAGTTTTAAAAAAATTTATGTGAATTCGAGTGGATGAATAAAAAGTTTTTTGTTAACAATTGAAAATTTGTACAAGATATATAAATAAATATTTATAGTGAGAGTGTTAGTAAACAGTAGGAATTGAAAAAGAACATACTGTAATCGTCAAATAATTCGAACAGACGTTGACGTAACTTCCTGTTTCGGATCTCCCTAAATCCAGAAAATTCATTTTAATGATAACATCAATCTGTGTTCTGTAACTCAAACATCATTCAAGGTAGACAGTTGAAATTTGGTGTATGATTTTTTTACGGAAAATTCGTAGATGTCTTTCAAATTTTGAATGATTTTCATTTTAAAAAGTTTGTTCAATCCGTCTGTTCAAATACAATTTAACGAAAACAGCTAAATTGAAAACGAAAAGAGCTAAATTAACAAAATTTAAAATACATATTAAGTATTTTTAGCATAACATGTATCAGATTTGAAGCCATATTCGTCAAAAGACTTGTCATCTGTCTCTCTGTACTTTTAGATATATGTAAACACAATAATTCAAATAAAGTTAGCAACTTAGATCAGGGGTCGCCTACCTATTGAATCTTAATAGCCAAAAGCAAAACTTTACAAGATTTTTCAGTTTTTAAAGAACTACTAAAAATTTCGATTCACTATAATAATGTTTATTTATATAGATTTGATTTCATATAAACAACATTAAATACGGAATAATCTTTATTCATATAAAAACATTAATATAGATACATATTATATATATAGATATATCAATGGGAACATTGTCTTTGCATGACTTTTGCATGCATTGATTAAACTGGCTTATAGCTGGGGATTTTAAGTTTCAGGCACAACTCCAGATTTTTATTTGCTAGTTGACTTCAAAATTTACTTTTAATTATATTTATGCAAAAAAATCCTTTTTCAAACGAATATGTTGACCGGAAGATCGTCAACATTCCATATCCTTTACCTCACTGTAGCATTCTGGAAGACTACTCCTTGTATTTAATATGAAGGTATTAATTGGTAATTGGTATGAAGGTATGGAATTTCTTTTCGAGCTGCCCACTTGTACTGCGCAATGTGTATGCATTTCTGTGCCTCCAACTCTCCCAACTTGCTCTTGTGTTCTGTGAACTTGCCACGCCACAAGTCTTTGGTTCTCAAATTTAATGGTGCCTGTTTTAGTGAGACAGAAATGAAGTGATATTGGTTGAAAGATTAAACATGGTCGGGAGTCTCATATCTAAGAAAAAGCAATAGTTTAAATTAATATCATTACAGTCATGTTAAGTGTAGTGATTTGTAATTAACCTTTTATGTCAATAGAAGTTGTTGAGAGATTAGGTATTTAAAAATATGTTTTCTGATTTCTTAAGGGTTTTGGTAATAAATTATTAATTGTTCGTACGGAACTGGAGAGCTGCATTTTTGCAACAAAAGGGCCACAGATTGCCGACACCTGACAAAGATGAATAAAATTTGGTGTATTATTTTGCGACTGCAAGTGTATTTATGTGTCAAATTTTGATTTCACTCATTGGGAAAAATAAAAAATCCAAAAGGCTCATTCGATTGTCTGCAATTTATTTATAAGAGACAACATTTATTTATATACCAGCTATTAATTAGAAAATAGACTCGTTCATCAATGACATGAAATAAACAATATACATTCATCTGTTAATATGTTCCATGCATTCAATATACAGTACCTCTTATATTTGAAATTCGCAAAAGAACTTAGTGAATGCTCGTTATATTCGTTTGCGAGCATAGTATGAGAGAATAGCAGAATTAGTTTGCATTTAATTTCAACAATAAAAATATTGTTGCAAGATAAATTTCAAAAATTATTAATGAGACAAAATAATACCAATGAAAACATTTCTTTTTTGTTAACGTCAAAACCTAAAATTATCGAAAAAATATTTCCGGAATATAGACCTGAAAACATTAAAAACAGAGTAATTTTTAATAAACTTATACATTTATTAACAAGGGTTTGAAATGTTAACAATAACCTTAATCTTTCTTTGAAAAGGCCATACAACAAGATTGAACAAAAAGGGCAAACATGTATAAAATAACATGAAAAACTAACTTGTATGCATGTTCTTTTGTACATGTTTGCAGTTTTTATGTATATACTGCCGTATATTAAATTGTATAGATTTTCCAATTCTTAAATTTAATAAATGGAAAGAATCCGTAGTAACAGAGTCGAGCAATTTTCTGTTCTCCTTTTCTAAATAAAATATTTAAGAGGTTTCTGTGCCTTTTTTTTTCCTAAGAAAAAAAAAAGAGAAACGACTCATTTTAAATTCTCAATTACGTTGTGTTCCCAATGCCTCTTCCCATTTCAGGCCATTTTTTAAACTTTTTTATTGCCTCTCTTTCCAGCTTGCAAAGAGAGTCCTGCATATTGTTCCAGAGTTACTTCTCCTCTCATCAATCTCTGCATTAGGTGTTGCAGCATTTTCCAGCAATCGAAAGCTGCTGGAGTGAAATGTTAATGGACATCTGGGAATTAAAAGGCCGTCTAATGAGAATTTCAACGTATTGAAGGTTCAGTTAATAGAAGAAATAAAAGACCGAAATTGGAATGCAAAATAAAGCCAAAAGGTTAAAGAAATATAACGACTGGAGAAAAAAAGGAACGCCCCATTCCGGCCATTATCTCCGTAAAGTTAGACAGCTTAAAAATGTCTTTCACATCAAACTAGTGTTTTCGACATTGTCTTATTAATACTCTTTACAAAATTGTTTTAATAGTTAACGTATGTCTCGATTACTTTATGCGCATATTGTACTGCTCTAACTAATATGTAGTACATTACTTCACATCTTGTGCATAGCTTCGTAGAGAGATCTAATGATAAATTTTGAGAATTGCAGAGATTCAATATGTTTCTTTTTGTCCTAGAGCTTTTTGAAAAGTAAAACAATTTCAGACTGTTCAATCGAGCAATACTCCTTTTTAATCGAGCAATCCTACTCGAACATCACATATTTTTAAAAAGCAACAAAATGAATTCGCAACCGGGTGGGCTCGAAACGCCAACCTTTCGGTTAACAGCCGAACGCGCTAGCCGAATGCACCACGGAGGCCTCGACAGATCAATCTGATTTCATTCAACTGAAACCAGTTTCAAGCAGACATAAGAAATCAAATTCGGGACAAACATTCTGTTGAAAGGCATCCGTAACCTTATGTACCTTTAAACAGTAATAAATTGAATTCGCCCCCTGGTGGACTCGAACCACCAGCCTTTCTGTTAACAACCAAATGCGCCACAGAGGATGCGGACGTTCAGTCTCATTTCCTTCCTCTTCAACTAGTTTCAAACAGACATAAGAAATCAAATTCGGGACAAACATACTATGGAAAGGTATCCGTAACATTATGTACCTTTAAAAAGTAATAAATTGTATTCGCCCTCTGGTGGGCTCGAACCACCAACCTTTCGGTTAACAGCCGAACGCGCTAGCCGATTGTGCAGCGGAGGCAGTGGTTATTCACTCTGATTTCATTCGTCTTCAACTAGTTTCAAACAGACAGATGAAATCAAATTAAGGACAAACATTCTATGCAAATGTATCTGTAACATCATGTGCCTTTAGACAGTAATAAATTGAATGCGCCCCCGGATGGGCTCGAACTACCAACCTTTCGTTTAACAGCCGAACGTGATAGCCGATTGCGTCAACCAGGCTGTGGTTATTCACCCTAATTTCATTCGTCTTCAACTAGTTTCAAACAGACATAAGAAACAAATTCGGGACAAATATTCTATGCAAATGTATCATCATGTACCTTTAGTCAGTTATAAATTGATTTTGGCCCCTAGTGGGCTCGAACCACCACCCTTTGGGCTAACAGCCGAACGCGCTAGCCGATTGCGCCACGGAGGCTACTGTTATTCACTCTTATATCAGTTGACTTCAACTAGTTTCAAACAGATATGAAATCAAATTCGGGACAAAAATTCTATGCAAATTTATCTGTAACATCATGTACCTTTAGACAGCAATAAAATGAATTCGCCCAGGATGGGTTCGAACCCCCAACCTTTCGGTTAAAAGCCGAACGCGCTAGCCGATTGAGCCACGGAGGCTGCGGATTACACTCTGATTTCATTCGTCTTCAACTAGTTTCAAACAGACATAAGAAATGAAATTCGGGACAAACATTCTATGCAAAAGTATCTGTAACATCATGTACCTTTAGTCAGAAATAAATTGATTTTGCCCCCGGGTGGGATCGAACCTCCAACCTTTCGGTTAACAGCCGAACGCGCCAGCCGATTGCACCACCGAGGCTGCGCTTATTCTCTCTGATTTCATTCGCCTTCAACTAGTTTCAAGCAGAAATAAGAAATCAAATTTGGGACAAACATTCTATGCAAATCTATCTGTAACATCATGTACCTTTAGCAATAATAAATTGATTTTGCTCATGGGTGGGATCGAACCACCAACCTTTCGGTTAAAAGCCGAACGCGGTAGCCGATTGAGCCACGGAGGCTGCGGTTATACACTCTGATTTCATTCGTCTTCAACTAGTTTCAAACAGACATAAGAAATCAAATTCGGTACAAACATTCTATGCCAATCTATCTGTAACATCATAAACCTTTAGCGAGTAATAAAATGAATACGGACCCTTTTGGGCTCGAACCACCAACCTTTCGGTTAACAGCCGAACGAGCCAGCCGACTGCGCCACCGACACTACGGTAATTTATTCTAATTTCAGTCGTCTTCAACTAGTTTCAAACAGACATTAGAAATCTAATTCGGGACAAACATTCTATGTAAAGGAATCTGTAACATCATGTACATTTAGACAGTAATAAAATGAACTCAACCCCGTGTGGGCTCGAACCACCAACCTTTCGGTTAACAGCCGAACGCGCTGCGGAGGCTGCGGTTATTCACTCTGATTTCATTCGCCTTTAACTAGTTTCAAACAGAAATAAGAAATCTAATTCGGGACAAACATTCTATGAAAATGTATCTGTAACACAATGTACCATTAGAGAGTCATAAAATAAATTCGCCCCAGACTGAGCTCGTACCACCAACCTTTCGGTTAACAGCCGAACGAGCTAGCCGACTGCGACACGGACACTACTCTTATTTATTCTGATTTCAGTCGTCTTCAACTAGTTTCAAACAGACATAAGAAATCAAATTCGGTACAAACATTCTAAGCAAATGTATCTGTAACATCATAAACCTTTAGTGAGTAATAAAATGAATACGAACCCTTTTGGGCTCGAACCACCAACCTTTTGGTTAACAGCTGAACGTGCTTGCAGATTGCGCCACGAAAGCAGCGGTTATTCAGTCTGATTTCATTCGCCTTCAACTAGTTTCAAACAGACATCAGAAATCAAATTCGGTACAAACATTCTATGCCAATGTATCTGTAACATCATAAACCTTTAGTGAGTAATAAAATGAATACGAACACTTTTGGGCTCGAACCACCAACCTTTTGGTTAACAGCCGAACGCGCTTGCAGATTGCGCCACGAAGGCAGCGGTTATTCTGTCTGATTTCATTCGCCTTCAACTAGTTTCAAACAGACATCACAAATCAAATTCGGGACAAAAATTCTACGCAAAGTTATCTGTAAAATCATGTACCTTTAGACAGTAATAAAATGAATACGCCCTCACGTGGGCTCGAACTACCAAACTTTCGGTTAACAGCCGAACGCGCTAGCCGATTGCGAAACGGAGGCTGCAGTTATTCACTCTGATTTCAATCGTCTTCAACTAGTTTCAAATAAACATAAGAAACCAAATTCCGGACAAACATTCTATTCAAATGTATCCGTAACATCATGTACCTTTAGACAGTAATAAAATGAATACGCCCCCAGTTGGGCTTGAACCACCAACCTTTCAGTTAACAGCCGAAAGCGCTAGGCGATTGCGCCACGGAGGCTGCGGTTATTCACTCTGATTTCAATCGTCTTCAACTAGTTTAAAATAAACATAAGAAACCAAATTCCGGACAAACATTCTATGCAAAGGTATCTGTAACATCATGTACCTTTAGACAGTA
>JAPMOQ010036150.1:0-21070 GCA_026543055.1 Argiope trifasciata
CTTGAAAATGGCCCTCAAAAATGAATAGTATAGCTTATTCTTAAATTGTAATCCAAGAATTAGAGGAATACATTTATTTTCGCATAAAAATGAAAAACATATTAATTCAAAAAAACCGTTTTAAATTTTTAAATTGAAATAAATAAAATTTTTGTAAAAAAAATTATGATAAAAAGCCACAATTTGTAGCTTAGGATCGAACCCGGTCTACAGAATGCTGCCTTAATGGCTTACTTACTATACCATTTAGTTCCCGTCAATGATGAAGTATTATTATTATAAAATAATAATACTGAAAGCTTGAGGAGCATTTTCTCAAAATTGCCTCCAATGTTTAATTGAATGAACATTCTGAATGTGTACTACCATTGTAAAAATCTCATCGCGAACTCAATTTTGCACCTCTTGCACTTCCCCTTGTCAGTTAAAAAAAAAACCGTTTTTTTCTCAATAAAAGGATTTGTTTTTCCCCGATTGTCAGTGAATATCCGGTTTTCACCTTTCGCTGATATTTCGATTAAAAAGGAAATTGGTATTCGTTGAAACGGGATTTTCAAATACGCGGTCTGTTCGTATATTTAAAGTCAATTGCAAAACCACCCTGCGATTTCGCTCATTTTTTTCTCTTACGAGTACTTAGAATTTCGATGCGTTATCAAAAATTGCTTGCCTCTTCTCACAATCTTTTTACGAACAATACTCTAAAATGAAACCCGAACAGAAACCCCAGGCTCAACAACTGGCCCGATTTCACAATTTATTTTGACGCTTTGCTGCAAGTGCAGAGAATAGTAGTCGGTTCTTTCAATTTACCCAAATCGGTGTAATTTTTAAAAATTTGGCCGAGTTAAGAGGATTTGCAACCCAAGTAACTGCCGATTATGGCTGATTTTCTTTAAATATAGAACTTGTAAGCCCCTCTTTGCCCCGGTTTCGAATTCGATACCCCCATATTGCTATACAAAAATTCTTTTTATGTATTTTATCTACTTTTAAAGTTTGGCTCATGAATTCAAGGGCACCCTGTATTCGTTAAGTGTAATAAAGTAAATTAGGAAAAATAATATCCTGGAAGGCAATGAAAGTCTCCCCTGATTAGCTAAGGGGGAAAAAAGAGATGTAAATGACTTAGCGATCGTTTGTTATACCAATTCATGTAAAAAAGGATAAATTTTGATCACACAATTTCATTAAGAAAAGAATTGTGTAACCTCATTCGCAGGTGTAAATAATAATAATAATTTCTAAAGTATTTATCGTTTTTTAAGTGATAGAATTAGCAATCGCATCAAAATGATTCAGTGTACGATTTTATTTAATAATTGAGGTTGAATCCTGTTTATATAATGAAGTGAACTCGTGTATGTATGGCTATGGTGAAAAAGTAGAAGTTGTGGGAAAAATCATCGGTCAACGCTAGGAAAATGTATTTTACTCTTAAAATATGAGGTAGTAAGGTAGGGAATAAATAGTGTCACAGAAATTTAAAAAAAATCGCACACTAAAGAATTTATACGATATGCTCATAACACACACAAATCTAATCAGAAAGTGAGTGACTATTAAAACTTGCAGTAGACATTGACGAAGTCTCGGTTAAAAAAAAGCGAATGTAACAAACAAACAAAAAAAAATAGAAACATCTGAGTGATCATTAATTAGTCGCATTACGTGGAAAACAAAAGTAGAGAATGTTTCTAATAGAAATGTGCAACCCTGATAAAAAAAATCCTTGTTATATCAAGCGATCGTTAGAAAGCAAAGGGTTAACAGTTGTAATTAAGTGTCCATAATTTGTAATAGAATCTTGTTTAAAAAATCTATACATAGCAGATGCGAATATTTTAATGCAGTTTCTTAACTGCACATGAGTAAGCATAAGGAAATTCTCTCTCTAATCGATGCCACCATCCCACCTGTGTCGCTCCACCGCTCTTCCCGTTTCGTTGAGGGGACTCCCCCGAAGCCACAGTCTTCGGAAATGGGCACGACGATCGCGCGTTGTTGGTCAGGCAGGGATTCGTCTTTTTGCTACTCTGTTTACCGGATGGGATGAGATGAAAATTTGGTATTTCACACAGATGAAAAGATTTAAAAGACATATCTTTACAGTGACGCTGAACTACAGTCTTGGATCAGAATTTTAACTGGGGACATATATGCCCACATTCCTTAAGATCCATGATCGAAGGCTTAGATTAATTTTAACTCAATAGCTGCCGGCGATGATAACTGCATTCCAGCTGAAACAATCAATGTGAAATTTCGAAAATCATACGTTCTGTGAATCTTCGTATAACTTGAATTTTACCGGATTTGCATATGCAATTTTGAAAATGTGAATACTAGAGATAGGAAATAATTATATTAAATATTACGATTTATTTGAATGAATCCCGTTTCTTAATGAATGAAAGTTCATATTATAACTTCCTCGGTGCTTATTTTGCACGTTAATATATTTCTCAGTTAAAAAGTAATTTATATTTTTTAAAAAGTTCAAAATCTTGATTTAAAGCATGGGTGAATCTTCTAGACAGATTTTTTTTAAAAAACATAAATTTGGAGGACAAAAAAGTATAAATGCGATAACTTGAATTAAAGTTTGTTGAGAAAAAAACTTAAAAATGCTAAATTTCTTTTTGGATTTTGTAACAAAAATAAAATATGTGTTAAAATTGTTATACAATGAATAGAATGTTTGTTAATTTAATTAACCAAGAGTTAGGTAGTTTAAAAGATGTAAGCTACATTTTTCCAACGCTACAGCAAATCTTTTAAAATTAATTATCAACTTTCGGCGTTTCGAATTCCTTTTAAGGTTAAACAATGGATGTAATTGCATAGTTAAGCCATGGCCAGCTGATATATATAAATATGGAATTAGATTTCCTTGCCGTATTCGTGAGAGAAATTCTACTGTTTATATCAGTATTTGCGAAATGCAGACCTGCATCTAGAAATGTACACATTTGGAGGAATCTCAATTTAAAATTTATTCTTGAAGAAATAGTAGCTTTTGAAAAATTTATTAATTGAATATCTAGTTGATTGTGTTTTTATTCGATATCAAACGGCAATTTTAATAATAGAACCATGGCCATGCCTTAGAATAAGATCCGGAAGTCGGCTCTCAATCCTGTCTTGTTCTGTGAATATTACGCGATTTCGCGCGAGAAACCATAGATTAACTGAAAGTGACACGTACATCTATAATCATAGTGCAGGTGAAAATACTTTTACCCCTAACTTCTTCCGAAATAAAATACTTTCTATTTTATAAAAGCTTGCTCAATCTATTGAAAACTATGTTAAGTCTTCATTTCTAAGAACTACGTATATTAAAATATGTAAATTTTATTTGAGTCTGCATTAACCATCACCTAACAACGAATTTCATTTCGGTGTACAATTCGTTCTTTAAATCTGAAACTCGCCACAAAGTTGTAAAGCTAGCCGAGAGATTGCTTCAGTGATAAAATTAAAGGGTTTATTTTTCGAAAGTACCTATTCTAAGACCATTTTGTCTAATTATTGGCTTGTATAGCTGCGCACTAATTCTGTGGAATGCAGAAGTGAAATTTTTTTTTATAGTTGGCAGTTATTGAGTTAAATTTGATTTTTTTCGTACACATGACTGGTTTAAATTGTGTAGTCAATCAAGAATAAAGTGTCTGTAAATAAAAACTTTAACTGTCTTATTTTTGGTAGAAAGCCTATTCTATACATATTTTAATTAGAAAATCAAAAGCACTCATTCCGAAAATTATATTGTAAACTAAAGATGCATATAATATTGGATACTTCAGGCGAAATTTAACTGCAGCTATCTGTAATGACTGTTTATCTTGTCCCGAACTCGCGCGGATTAGCGAGTCAGTATTTTATCCCAGGAGAGCGGCACGTTTTGCAAAGAGTTTAGCAACAAGAATTAAATGCTGCTCATTTTTTTTTCATCCTTTAGAACCTTTGCCTTTTCCTTCGATTAGTCTACGAATGGCATATGACTAAATATGAAATTAATTCAACTGTCTGGAGATGCAAGTTTGATTTAGAATAAATTAAAATCGGTAACTCAATTTTTTAACATTTAGAAATTAAAATAATAAACAATTTATTTTAGTTTTTAAAAGTTCATATTGTTGAATCGGCTCTTACGTCGTAAATTTACTTGAGACATACCTATTTAACACACATAGGATATCAACTGTTCAATTGATGGAGCTCATGTGAATGTAGAATCAAAATGAGCGCTTTAGTAAATTGTGAAAAATACTTGGCACATTATGAATGAAATCTTAAACACTTAAGACAGTGCAATTCTGCCTGAGTCTTTACTAATCATTGTCTCTGAACACTTAACATTGCTTTCAGCTTAAATGATTCCTGGTATTTTTACATCAGGCTTAAAAAGGGTGTTGCCAAATGAAAAGACTTGCAATAAAATGCAGTTTTTACTATAAAATTATGAACAGAAATAAATAAGCATCAACAACGCTCTGTAAAAATAATTTTAAAATTATATAAAATATATCTAGTACTTTGATAAACTTTCGACTTAGAGGTTCTGGAATTTCCTACAAATAGAATATGTCGAATTGTAGGTTAAAAAGAATTTTTGGCCTAATCGTTCTTGTAGAATTTAAGAGACCTTAATATTTATTTGAATCGACAACGAAAGTTGTATTCTGATCATGACTGTAGTTCACCTATACTGCCTGCTTTAGCGATTGCATATTTGTGTTTTATTTGTTTAACACACTGATGCATTTCGTTCTTTTTAATTAGTCGCGTTTTTTTGTTGCTCTGAAAGATGTTGCTTGGGGTTGTGAACTGTTCCAGAAATTTTAGATCGAAAAATCTTGACACCGCACTCATCATTCATCGTTAAATCTAGATAGTGCTCAAAAGCTTTGTTAAAGGTGACTTCTATAACGCAATAAGATCGTCTAAAATAATAAAATGAAAATTTAAAGACAATCAATGGAAATTTCTGCCAATTTTACAGAAGGTTTCATATGATCTAAAATATTTTTAGATTTTAAAAGTTTTTCTTTTGAAGATGAAATAAATCGAATTTGAATTTTCAGATTCCGTGGTAGAAAAAAAAAATATTTCACCTTCTAACTTGAACATATTTGCTTCAAATGTTAATAATTAACTTTTCTTTTTCTCACATTTTTAATGTAAAAGAAGTGCTAAATTTTTTTTAAGAAAAAGGAAACTGGTTCGAAAGTCAGTTTTGAAGATCTTATGAAACATTTGGCGTTTTTTCTTTAAAATAAGTTTCATCTTTTTGTACTATCCGATCAAGATCTAATAGTGCCCTTCTCACCTTATAGACGATTGGAAGTTCTGATGAAATTTAATGGATTAAGACATATACAAAAAAATGTGTCGTGATTTTATGGAATTTATAATCATCAAATACTGAATTGTAAAAAATTAGGTGAGAGGAAATGAAGTATTAAGATAATTGCAGCTTTCACGTCGGTAAATGATCGACAGCAATTGGTATAACCATTTAAAATATGAAAACGAAATTTCTAGAAAATATTAATTTCCTCGGTTATGGTATTCCGGAAAAACTAGAGAAAATATTTCATGAGATTCTTGCACAATTTATAGAAAATATTTATTGCCATTTTTTTTCATTGAACGTAGATATCGTAAATTAAAAAGAACGGTGCAAAGAGGTGATTGCAAATTCTTAAGTCCATGGTACATTGAAATTCCTGCAGAACGAGTTGAAATGTAAAAAAAAAAAAGATTATTTCTGATCATTTAATTTGTTTTGATAATTCAGTTTCCATTAACAATATGGTAAAACTTCCAGTGCGCTTTTTCAAATGTTTTGCAAGTTTGAATTGATCATATATGAAATTTAGAAGTTCAATAGGGAAAAGTGTGTTTTTTAAAAATGGAAACTAGCAATTTTGCTATTTTTGAATCACCAACACGGGCTGGACGAAAAGAATGTCGCTGTTATTTAATAATCCCAGTCGATTTATCTGATGGTTTTGACAGTTGTAGTTATTTTATTCAAAAAGTGAAATATTAAAACTAACGGCAGAATGTGTAGAAATTAAATTTTATCTGGACTTTCATCCACTCAGTATCGAATAGTTAGTCTTGCTTTGCCTTTCAGATGTTTTGTTTTTAAAATCTTTCGTTCATGAATGCATTCACTTTTTGTATTTTTTTTCTTTTGCCATTTTATCCAGCATCTTGTAGTCTTAGTAACCTGACTGTTTCGATAACGATTCATTTCAAGGAAAGCTAATCTTTTCCAAATTTTTTGTTTACTGATATCGATAGATTGCCATTTTACATGTTAGCACTACTGTTTTGCATTATCATTCCTAAATGGTTTTATTTTATCTATTTCTTTCCTTTATTTATTTGTCATTACTCTATTTGCTGGTAACTGATTTTCAAAAAGTATTATTTTGAGCTCAAAAGTAGTTTTCTATTTTACCTTTAATCGAGGAGGTTTTGTATTTAAAATTGTTACTGTTTTAAATATGTCGCTTGAAATTTCTTTACTGAATAATATTTATGTATAAAACACTAGTGTACATGTCACTAAAATACTAAGTCCCGTGGTGATAGTTAAACGTAAATAAATGCCTGGCCATTCTGAAGCCACATCTCAAATAACTGAAAGCTGAACGCCGCGCAAATGAACGGACCTGCAAAATGTTTCCGGAAATTATTTGGGCAAGGTTCGTCGTATCCTCAAAAGGGGTTCCATTTCATGAGTAGAAAGAAGACGTAACAAAATTCAAACAAGTGTCAGGCAGAGCGATTGATCTAGCGCGAAATTAGCATAACAATCGTCAAATGACTAATAGCTGTGAGTTATGAAAGGTGTAGTCGATTGATTTTCATAAGTATTATATTGCAAAAATTATCTCAACTCTCAAATTTTTTTTTTGATAATATCCCTTTTTTTTTCATTTTGATAATTTAAGTTTAATACTCAAACTGTTTAGAAACAACTATATGTTATTATCCAAAAAATATTCACCAGTGTATTTTTGTCAATATTGGTTTTTAAAAAAATGCTTTATTTGGACTATAATTACAAAGCAGAATTCTCTTTAGTTTTTATTTTAAATATACATCTTAAATAGCTGCACATGCTGATTGAATTGATAAAATATTAAAAAAAAATTCAGTCTTTCGACATCGCATTTTTAAATGCAATATCAAAACTTTAATTTTCCCAAAATGTTAATTAAAAAATATCTATATAACTAATCGTCAAAGACGTCTAGTTATTTGTTCCTACCAAGGACTGATTGGGTATTCAGAGATCTGATCAAAATCCAGTCGTTCTGAAAGGAACTTTTCTCATAATAGCAAGAGTTTTATTTCAACGGATGAGGAATGCAAATGAAGGCATATTAAACTTGAAGCAATATTTATTTAGCCAGTTTTTTCCAAAATAAATGCATTAATGTGTATTCAAGTTTTCTTTTTTCCGTTGCTCGAATGATTAAGATTGAAAGATAGGTTCAGGGTGCTATGCTCAAATACTTCTGCCAGTTTTTGCAGCTTTATGTAAAATTATTCAAGTGAAATTTTTTAAAAGAGAAAATGTCCTACTAGGTGCATTTTGAATAGATGTAAGGATAGTATTTGGCATGAAAATATTTTCTGAGAAAAGTTCCCCGTGATATGTTTTGCCACTGAAAAGTATGTCTAAATATTATCTCAACATCCAACTATGTGATTTACAAGGGATAAAATAAGCATCTTTCAGTTCATAAGAATTGAAAATAGCAAAATCAAAAAAAAAAAAAATCCAATTGATATGTTTCTTATATATGTGGAATATTTTCTTGATATTTCTTGTGTTTCTTATATATGTGGAATATTTTCAGTGGAATATTTTCTTGAAGTTAGTTTTAAATCTATCAAATAAATATTGCTGTTGAAGCTAATATGATTAGCGCGATTAAATTTTGATTTGAGTCAGAATCAATTTATTGATTTTCCTTAAATATTACTCTCAGCGAGTTCAAGAAAAACAATAAACACTTATACTCGAAATTATAAATATTTTGTCCGAAATGATCGAGATCTGAATTCAGTTCTTGAGTTTTAATTCGAAAGGCGTTGTGGGGGCAATCTATTGGAGTTATAATAGAATTTTCACTTGTGAAGCATTCCATAAAGTATATTCAACGGGATTCTTTTTAATACAAAAACATCTTGATACATTTGATACTTAATGAAAACTGGGCGATTAAGATAATGTTTTTATTTGTTAAAATAGCTTTTTACTTAAACCATTTTCTGAGGAAAACAAGACAATAGCTGAGAGAGCGACAGTTTGGATACAAAAATATGCAGATTCTTCAATAAAGCCTTTCGTAGCATTAAGCGAAAATGCCAGCAAACTTGAAATCTCGAATTTTGGAAGATCCGTCTGTTTTAATTCGTCGAAAATACTAAAGCTCTATGATTTCCCTGATAATAGATTTTGTAAACTGTTTAGTATTCTGCAAATTTAAATTCATACCTTCCATTGAAATATTGCGGGATCCTTTCTTATTGCATTAGGCCGTATTGCATTTCTAAAGAATTATAAAATTCCCTCCCGCTGCTACTTTCCCGAAATACATAAGCTTCAACCATCTGTTAAAGATTTAAAGGACCGTAATATTAGAAGGTAATACAACGATTTTTTAGCATATCTCTATTCATGTTTAAACACACGTCTTTTAATATTTCAAAAGTTATATTTTTATTTATGATGACGAATGGAAAGTATTTGGAAATGACGCTTGCAATGTATTTTTTTCTCTCCATATAGATTCTTTTATATTTATATATTAAAAATGTTAAAGTTTCTTGTTCTAGAGAGGCCTTTTTATAGCATGTATTGTTATGTGCATGATAAAATGCGCATTAGAATCAATGTAATAATTTTTCACCGGCTTATGTTTCTAGATAAAGCGATATATTTCAGTTTCTATCTGTTTTCATTTCTCAACGTAAATTGGAGTAAAAAATTTAAAAGAATGTAAGAATTTTAATGACTAATCTTAGCCACAGCTTTGTTAAAAATTTTCTAAAACCTGTTAGTAAAATTACAAATAATAATATGCATAATGGATATTCACAAGAACTAACGTTATAAATGGAAGATCTATGAAAATTTAATTTTAAAAATATCTAAAATAGTGGATAATTTTCTTTTCAATTGAATGTAGGGTTTTAATAATATTTGAAATAAAAAATTTTAAATACTGAATCTACTGAAATAAAAGTAATCTATAAGAACAAGAGTATTGTTTGTTTCCGTACGAACGTTTGATGAATTTATCGATTCCAATGCATTTTATCATAGACATTCGAAAGCTATGCAAGAAAGCTGACGCATTTTTACCTTTTAAAACAGTCACGAAAATGAATGGTAGACACATTAAAAAAATACGTAAGAATATTGCATTTTTTCCGAGGAAGTGTGATGCCTAGTACCATTTGGGGAAAAAATCCTGTTCTAAATATAAAATTTAGTGCAGAAAACATCAACTTTTTAACTCTTCAAAACAAATGTTCGAAGCATCTTCTGAATTTTGTGAAAATAACAGGTGAAAACTGTTTCAAATTCCTTTGATTCGTTTTTCAAGTATTGCCTTTTGGATATCTTATAGTCAGAGCTTAATATAAATTTACATTCTACCATCTCATGGCAGATGGTTATTCTTTCATTCACATTAAGTAATTATAATACTTAAAAACTCTTATTTTGCCTTTCTCAGAATTCTTCCTTGTGTTTATTTCCCTGAAAGCATTCGATGAGAATCAAAAATTGTACAGTTTTCTAAAAATTTATCTCGCACAATTTATTTAAAAGAAGCAGACTTAACTCATCTCTCATCTTAAGTGCATTAAACTATCTCCAATGTATTAGAAAAACGGTATTAATTTGAAACCATCAAATTTTGCAAAAATCAGTCATCTGCCTATGGATCTTAATTATTTTAAAAACCTTAATTTGTTAATGTATTCGTGGAGGTTTCTTTCGCTGTTTTTGCGTTTAAACAAAAAGGCTTTTATTTCTTTCAATGTTAGTAAGGATTTCTTTTTCAAAAGAAAATTAATATTTTCCGATGTGGCTTGAAAGAAACAGAGTCTAAATCTCGACAACTTCAAACAATGAAATCTCAAATGAATGCGAGTCGTGAATAACCCAGTAAAAAGGGGAAATTGCGGAAATTATATTTCATTAAAAAAATTAAAAAATTTCCCATTTATTAGCATCCAACTCAAATTTATTGCAATGTGCTTAGGATGTTCTCATAATTTTACATATTTCTAAAGAAGATATCTTGACTATTCAATAAAATGTTAAATATCTTCATTTAATGTTAAATTCTTCTCGTTGGAATTATTTGCCAGCGACATACCTTCATCAGGTAACTCTGTAGGTCGCATTTGCTGCATCAAATGTAATTGTCTTTCACTAGCATGTTCCCTTGATGCAAGAATACGCGGGCATTTTCTGTTAATCCTTCCTACTCTGAAACGTAGTTAGATGCATAACTATGCACTTAATATATCGTTCCAAAAATAAATTAATATACAATTGTTTTAAGTTGAATTTTCTCAAAATTAATGTCTTTTTACCCTTCTGTGGGTATTTTCAACAATCAAAATTGAAAAAAAAAAGATGAATAAAGCGTCAAAATAATGCACCGTCTTGAATGGTGCCTCAAAGGAGTCACCAGAGTGCAAAAGGATTGATTCTTGATGCTTTCTTTGATCACAACATTGAGCACTTCTTTTGTTAGTTGTGAAAATGGTTAAAAAACAATATTTAAATTCACGGGCAATATCGAAATTAAGATGAATTTTGACATAATGTAAACATAAAATGTTTACATTATGATTCAAGCTCAGATATAACCTTTCACCCAAAAAGAAATCATATTTGCATAATTAGATGAATCGTGAGTTGACAATTAATTGTTCAAATAATAAATTCTTTTTTGCTTGGACTACAAAATTTAAATTTTTGCAAAATTTAATATATTGGGTATCATAATAATTTTTTGCGTAAAATATACGCAGTTTGAAGGTATTTATCTTGTATGCCATATTTCGAATAATTGCACTGAACTGTATTTGAAATCAAAATTAATTTTAATATATATATTTAATACTACTTTTTAAATTCTGTTTTCGGAGAAAAATATTATAAGGAATTTTACAAGTAAATATTTCGAGAATATTTTAAATGGGATGTTAAAAACTGTAACTTAGGTTTGAAATTTTTTCTTGAATTTTAAAAATTGCTAATCATTATATAGAATTAATGATATAGCATCTTTGAATTCAAAAATGACAATTTCTTTTACATTGAACATTCAAAATTTTGTGTGAAAATATATTCGTAGTGTCACATATGGCGCCTATTAATAAGATGTATTTGTCAAGGAATCGGTAACTTAAGTGTTGGCATAGAAACGGGAATTATAATTAGAAAGAATTCTTTCTTTTTCAGTAGCATTTGGCTGTATCAGTAAAACTTTTACCTTCTGGAATATTAGACTGCATGAAATGGGAAAACATGAGTGTGGCATAACTATAATGTCTATTGTCAAGAGTAAAATGAGGTTGCTCATTTAGTTTTGGAACTGCGTTGGTGAAACAGATTGGCCATTGTTTCAGATTTACGCATTGGCGCCATTTCCCAATGGTTCATTTTAAATATTCAAATATGCTATTCATATTTATTTCGATAACTCCAAACATAGCTTTGTTTTTAAATTCATTTTTTAAAAATTTACATGTTTGTATCATTTTAAGAAATACTTTTTTAGTTAAAAATGATAAAATATTTTTGTTTTAAGCATCATATCTTTTGCATCTTTGTCATTTAGCATTTTAGATAAAAAAGTGAAGTATATTGAAAAAAAATATTTGAAACTCAAAACAATGTTTTGAAATTTTTAAAGGATTCCAAAATTTTTTAAATTATGTTGTTGAGATTCTGAAATAAAAAAAAGTTCAGTTTGTTTATTTGATATTATCAGTTTGATTATTTACTAAAATAAGCTGGGATACCAAAATGTGATAGATAGAAGTTTGAAAATGATTTGAATTTTTTCGTGCTAATGTACTTTTAAACTTTCGTATTGGATTTTTATTTTTTTGCCCGTGAATTGAGCGTTTCTGTAAAGTTATATAAAAAGCGTTCTATAAATTTTTGTCATCATGGAAATTAAAAAAAAAAAGGCTCGAAAGCTTGAATTTTTTTTTAATTTCAAGCTTTCGAGCTTTTTTTTAAAAGGCTCGAGAGCTTGAAATTAAAAAAAAAAAATGCTGTGCTTAGTATTTGCATCAAAGTATTTCGGAAACGCTCAATTTTACAGCCATCAATAAAACCATTTTGTAAAACATTTAGCGTGTCACTTCAAAAAAGTATTGTGCTCAATATTATGTTTCAAAATGTTTAATAAGTAATTTTTTTTAGCCTTCACTTGCATGCATCTGTTTGTATTGCATTTACATACTACAAATATTTCATTTTTAAACTAAACTATTTGAAATGTTATACATTTCAATTACAAATGTAAATATGAAAAAAGTACGTTTAAAAATTCTTTGTTATATAAATATTTACAATTTATATTGCAATTTATATGTATAGTAATAAAATAATTCTTCCTTATATTAATATTTGTCATTATATATGTATATTCTATAAATTGTGTTATATTTGACACAATTTATAGAAATATGTGCCAAATTTATCTTCAAGAATTTTGAAATTGGATACATTTAAAATATTAATGCTACATTTTCGAAAACTGCAACATCATAAATTATTTAGTAGTTTTTTAAAAAAATGCCACGAAATGCACAGCTGGTGTTTTCCATGTATTGTGTTAAAATACTGTGTAATTTGTGTTGGAATTCTTTAAAAACTGAATGACTGGTGCTTAGGAACTAAAAATACTCTGTGCACTGTCACTTGAAAACTCTTCCTAGGACCTTTCATCGAGATTTACTGTCTGCTGACCGAACTGAAACAAATGGCTGATGAGGTCCCTGGACGGGAAAATGTCCTTCGTAACACCTCCGTGACGTATATTATGTTTCAGATTCATGTTCAGGTGACGTGGAAAAACCCTGAACTAACAGTGAAGCTCTATAAAGCCAGTAAAGCATCTTTCTATTGATGGCGCAGCTACTCTCAAGTAACACTCTAGCACAGAAAGGTTTCAGAATATAGAAGATGCTTAATAGATTCGTTTCTTTTGACTTTCTGAACTGAGAACTCGATAGTTGCATTTACTGCTGGAGCCTTTGGTTAAAGAGTTCGCCTACCAATGTGTCAATTGAGTTGTGTCATGGAGAATCTCTCATGTTTTCAGTGGACATCTTTGGGCATAATACAGAGATACATGTTATGCCAATTACATTTTCCTGTGAGGAGAACGTGTTGTCTTCTGTTTACATGTCTTGCACATTAGTAACATCATAGTCCAAAATTCGTGTTCAAGCGACAAAAAAAAAAACCCGTGACAATGAAGAAAACATGTATCTTTCTGACAATGGCGTATCTCTGTCAAGTAGAAACCTTTCTTGAAAATTGTCCTGGACACAGAAGCTTTGATGTGCGATATTCAGACTTGAATTGAAACGTCAGTGAAAAGAACGAGATTGACTTTGGATCAAGGTGTCCATCTGCCTATATACCATAGATTTGCACCTTAACGAATCTCTGCTTCTCTCGCAAAACCTCTTCAACTTTGTACTCAAAGAGATATAGGGCCAAAGACACTCTCCTTTCAGAACGTTTTATCCAGCAGTCTGCATTCAGTATAACAGAACCAACGAAATCAAAACTCCAATGAATTGAAACTCATTGACTCTTCCAGCTGTAATCTGCATTTAGCGCATTCAGACCAAATGATTTTTATTTCCTGTCTTTGAGAGCATACCAAAGACAGTTCTAATAGTCGGTGGAGACGAACAAGATGAAATCATTGTGCATGCACTATGTATTTAGCTGCTCATAAATCACATGTTTAGCTTGATTGTGCTAGACCACTGACCTTGACCGGTGCTCTTAGTCCATTTACTAGTAAACCCCTTCCTCCCACCCCGTATGTCAGTGGGCTAAGGAGGAGGGTATCGAATGAGAGAATGGAGTATGGCAACATTCTGACTGATGTCGTATCAACTGAGGGTCAGCAGTGAGAGATTTGCCACATCAAGAATCAAGAAATTTAAAAACAACCGCCTACCTTCAGGAACATTTCGAGTTGCCAACTCAACAAATACTTCTTCTGCATGTGTACCCGTCTTGAATTTATCAACCACCTCTCATCCCATTTGACAACTAATGTAAATAAACTTTTTCTGGAACTTTCACATGGACATCCATCCATTCATTCATTCCATTAAATGAGAAACTCTTATTTCAACGCAACAATAACCTTCAGATTATGTGCATTTTATGACCAACAAATGACAGTAGACGTTGTTTTGAATATACTTAAATGATGAATATGAATGTATAAAGATTGTTTTTGTACCTACTCTCTAAGACACTGACTATGATGATGCAGTTTTCAGAAATGGTAGTATTAATTGGATAGTCACAATTATAGAATTTAACATCTAGTAACAAATTAACTTTTATAAACTATTTAGAGGAAAAAGAATTACCAGAATATTCCTTTTAAAAATGGAACGTCTTATCTTATTAATCATATGTGTATTATGTGTATTAAACCTTTGTACTTTCATGCTGTAATTTACATTGGTGTAAAAAAATCATTTAATAATATGTATACTTTTGGAGGAAGTGTAATTTTTGAGCGAGGTTTCAAATATGAATATTAACTTTTCTTTTGTGAAAAACAAAAACAAATACTTAAATTTTATTGAAACTCTCGCAACATAAAAAAGCGGTAAAATAAAAGAAAATTAATTTGTAATTTTATTCAAAAGTAGAACAAATAAGCATTTCCGACTTAAAAAAAGCTTGTTTCTTTTAATTTAAGGATATTTTTTCTATTGAAACGTCTACAAATTTGATTAAATGAAATGCTTTTCAATTTGGTATCCCAGTTCTGTAGTTATGTTTTTGAATTCTAAATAAATAAAAGAATTCCTGAATTTAATTCATTGTATGAACTGCATGGACCGAGCTGCTCTGAAAGCAATTCCAAACTTCTGGCAGGCTCGGATTTCATTTGGAGATTACACAATCTCTCTGTGAAGAAATATTCTGTATAAAGGTAATTAATTGATAGTCTTATTTCTATCAATCCTTATAGCCCCTCGATTTGACCATTTAAAATTCTTAACTTCACATTTTATTTTAAATTGTAGTCTATTATATATACATATTGTATTGTACGTAGAATTTCCAAATATGACAAATAAAAAATAGAAACCCATGCAGTTCTATTGCAAATTTTAATTTTTGCTTGTGGAATTGTTTCATGCATAAGTTTCACTGTGATTTTAAATTAAGATATTAACTGTTTTATGTGATATAATTTTATAAACATAGTATAATATTAAGAAATTTTGTAAGTGTAAAATTTTGTCTTCAAACTATTATTGTTATGTCTGTTATATTGGGAGTGAAAAAGATATTTAAAAAAGGAAGAGAAAAGATAAATAAAAAAATATGAAAAAAAAAAAAGAAATATGGGAAAGTGAAAGAAAAAAATAGAAAGAAAAAAAAACAAAGAAATATGAAAAAATAAAAATAAAAATGTGGAAAAGATAAAGCAAAAAAAAAGAAAGAAAAAAGAAAGAAAGATAGAAAAAGAAAATGGAAAAAAAAATCAAAGCACTCTCTTTAAATGATATGAGTTTTGTTGCAAATACTTTGATATGCTTTATCAACTTTGTTACTTTATGATTTTTACATTGTATGCTTGAGTTAAAAAGTGCATGTATATCTTATTGTATATAAATTCCTTAACCTTTTAACTGAGTATGACGCAATATTTCAATGCAAAAGGAAATGAATATAAATTAATAACCCGGTTAACAGGTTAACGAAAAAAATTGTCTGCCATAAAAATTTTCAATATACCCTAAAATACAAGATATTAAATATTAAGTTGCCTTAATTTCTACTCAAGCAAACTAAATAATGACTAAGAGAAAAACCGCATTACTAACCGTGTAAAAATTGCGAATACATTGCTCTAGATGAATAATCGTTTTGTGTTATGTGTTAAAAATGTGGCTCAAATATTATTCGTCAATATTATTGCATGATCATACGCTCTTATATGGATCTTTTTTTAAAAAATTTTCTATTTTAATATGCTAATAATGTACTATCACTATACCCTGAAGAAATTAATAATTTTCAAATGTCATTACTTTTGAATTACAGCATAATGGCAGACAATTTTTTATTTTTGAAAAAAAAAATGGAATCCTTATTTGCTAATACATTGAAAGTTATATTCATTTAATTAACATATTTATTTAATTATATTAATTTAATTTAATTTAAATTCATTTAATTAAGAGAATAACGATAAATTTTTAAATAAACATTTTGCTATTCTTAAGTGATTACATTAAAAAATGTAAAGTTTTGTCTTAGACAACAACAAAAAAATTTTTCAAAGCTACTTTATATTGATAAAGATGCAATTATTCTCGTTAAATGAAATTGAATGAAATGGAATTTATAGTTTCTAAAAAAAATGAAATGAAAAAATGAATTGAAAAATGATTTATTATATTATGAACTTTATATATTTAAGTGGACAAAGGGATTATTCTGTAACATTAAACGATTATTACTTTTTCTAAAGTACTTATTTTTTCATAATAATAATGATCTTTAGTTTTAAACTTCAGAACTGGATACCTGAGCAACCTCATCTTTTTCCACATTAGTTTGATTTTTGTATGTGGTCTCCCTCCTGTAAGTGTGAAAACGGCACATTTTTTGGAATCATATTTTCTAAAATGCTGTCATCACAACTTTGTACCACGATAGCGACACCTTGTTTGCGACTCCGAAAGAAAAATACCTAGAATTAATGAAAAGTGATCATGATAGAAACCTTTTTGAAATTTGAACAATGTTTTTCATCTTTTAATTTTCAAAAAAATTTACAGATTTTTTTAATCCTTCGGACGCATGCTTGTTGATTAACATTCACAAATCATAAATATTCTCCCAGTTCCTTTGATTCCTTGTCGCTTCAAATACAGTTCACTGCGTGATCGGTCAAATCATAAATTGAATCTTCTTAAAATTAAAGGATCTGTATTAGTGGAGGATCGTCGAATAACAAGAAATTTTATTGAAATCTGATGCGATATTTTTCAGTGTTAAATGCAACGTCATTGAAAGACAATTTAGATCGTATGTAAGCTCCTACCCTTTTTGTAATTTTCACATTCTGTTTCTTAACATAGTAACTTTATCCAAACACTTCAAACTACATCAGCGTTCGAGACTGACTTTTGCAAAATTTTTTTAATGAGTTTTTGTTCATTCTATTTTAAACTGTGCTGAAGTAATATCGAATTAGTTATTATATTAGTTATTAGTTACATTAGTTTAAAGGAGAGAAGAATGCATATGTTGTAATTGCTCTCGTTTTTGATTAAATATGAATCTTTTTTCAAAGAACTGCTTTGTGCCCCATTCCATAGAATGTTATGAAATGAGCTGTTGAGTTTTCGTTTGAGAGGTCGTCAATTGCAAATTCGACATTTCGCTTTATCTATTTATTAGCGCTGTATAGATATATTTTCCAATTCATATGGCTCACACAAAATGAAGTGCTCTGCTGTAATTTCTTCCATTTTTACAAGGTCAAATGAATTAATAACGCAACACACATAAATTGTTAGTTTAATGATAGTGAATGTTATCTTTGCATGACGAGTTTTTGAAATTTATTATAGATGCAGAAAATGTTCTTAAATTCCAATTCTTTGCTAGATGTGTTTTAATACATTTATACCCCCTGATTTTCTTTTTATCCCTTCAACATAAAGCTTGTTCAGAGTAATTACGGTTAATAGTTTCATGAAAGCGATTTTCTTTTATATTAATAAAAAAACTCTAAAATAATAATTATGTTAAACAATTTCATGATTCATTGGCAGATGATTCCACATTGTAGTAGCAGGATTGAAATTTTGATTTGTTGTGTAAAATTTTCAGTCTGTTTCTAATCGAATAATTTATTAATATTCTTCTTTAAATAAAATGAGTATTATTCATATTAAATTTATTATTATTCATATTAAAAATTTGGTGTGTTTATTTCGATCAATGATGAAATTGGAAAATCATCATTGGACAACATTGAATAAGTGAATGGTTATTGGATAATAATGCTGAGTACTCTAGAATATTAATTATATTTTTAGATCCAATTAATTATATTTCTTGACCAAGTGATAATTTTTTAATGAGAAATTAAATTTATTTCTTTTGCCTAAAAAACGGTCATTTACGATAGCTTTGACGCAATCATTAGTTTTCAAAAACTCTCGTGATTTCTTTCGAATACGCTTTGAAGCTGCCTGAAATTCTTTCAAAGGAATTTGAAACATTTGAGCTAATGGTCAGAATGAAAATTGATTTTAATCTCTCATATCAGTAATAAGATAAAATTGTGAATATATTTAAATCAAAGATATTTATTCAAAGATATTCCGAGTTCTTTTTCTCTAACTTTGGAATAAAACGTTCCTATGTTTAGAATAAGTGAGTGAATTTCACTTTAAGCATATGTGCAATTAAAACTACAAATTCGTTAAGGAATTTTTTTTTGTATTATTAATCCTATATACCGTGTACCACATTAAAAAATATTGTTTTATCATATATAAAATATGCAAGTTTTTCATGCAGTTTTTGTTTTTAGGTTAAAATTTTTTTGCAAAGTAAAACATATCGACGTCATACTCATATAATCAAATTTTTTTACAGATATTTTTTTTAAATTCTACTCCACACGTATAAAAGCAGCGGTGTGAATATATGCTTGTGATATCCAAAAAGAAAGAAGAGACGATTGAGGTACAATTATAAACGCGTGATTTAATGTAGACTTATTCATGTCAAAGTGTCTGATGTGGTGGTTGTGATTGAACAGAATCTTCCTATTTCGTCTAAATCGTGTTGCAATTATGAAAATGTAGCTTCTATGCAGTTTTGAAGGGATTGTGGATTACTTGAAAGAAAAAGCATAATAATTTTTGGAAAGGACGGGAAAATTATAACGGCCCATCACATTACAGTTTTATTACAGCCACAACATTCTAAGAGATTTAACAAAGAAGCAATCATCTCTCCCATAATTAAAATCGAGAGAAAAATAAAATTGAAATTTTATTTTAGTGATCATAGAAATATTAATTTAATTAAATTCCAAAATTTTGCCTACCAAAATAACTGTTTTGTGCTAATAGATATGAGATTTAAGTAAATTCCACTGCACAAAAAGAACTGCCCCGTTTCATTTCAATCCTGAGAACAGAAGACGGGTTGCTTTGAAGTTAAACAAGTTTTGAATGCAGACATTTATCCAAACGTTACATTTGTAACTTGAATATTTTCTAAGCTGGTGGACTGTTTTTACTTGACCTGGAAATAAAACGGCACTCGAATAATTAGTTAAAACATAAATTCTGAAGGCGGGTAGCTTTTGTTCCTAGAGCTTTGTGAATATGATCGAAGCTCATTCGTGTTCAGTTTTAGAAGTGCATTTTAAGCATTCTTTTCTTTATTGTTTTTCAATCTTGGAGATTTAAAGCGAAACGTAGCCTAAAAGAACATGTAGAGAGAAATTTCCTATTCTATGAGTACGATTTTTGAATACATTTTGAAGCTTTAAATTTTTACAACGGAACAAAAACGAACATGATAACTAATCCAGTGATCCGGACGCTTTCCAATTTTTTTTTTTTTTTTTTTTTTTTTTTTTGCAAAATCTCATTTACTAATAAGTTACTGATTTTTAATAGTTTCTTTAAACGTTTTTACAAATTATACCTTTATGCAATATTTCTAGCGCTTCTTATTATTTCGGTGTTGAAAGAAAGAAAAAAACCTTTGCTGCTTAGATTATTTCCTGTTGTGGTGTGACGCATAGAATAATGGATTTCTTCTTATTATTGTTATGTTTGACGTTCATTAGTATTCCATTTGAGATAAAATTACATTTCAGTTAAATAAGAAAACTTAACCGTATTCGGATAAAGTTTTCGCATTTGATGAAATCTATTCAACAAAACTTTCGATGAAAGAATTTTTTGGAATAAATTTATCGAATTCAAAAGTTAATATTTAGTTAAAAAGAAAAAAAAAGATTTCAGGTGTATATTAAAACTATCAGTCTCTAGAAACTCACTTCATAAAATACCTGTGAGAAAATGTTAATTAAATTTATCGAATTCACTTGTAGACAGGTTGCTATTTCTGAGAGTTAGGGTCAATTTCCCGAAGAAATATTATAAAAAAACATTATGAAAATGTAAATATGTCTTCACTCTCACTTGCGGCTGAGTGTGGAGGAACGATTCTGACGCTTTCCATTTGGTGCTGCTCTACGAAATAAGTTCCTTTTATCTTCATGAGTTCAGATATTGCAAATAAAGAATATAATTCATTTGATGGAGTTCAAGAGCTGATTAAATCTTTAACAAGTACGAATATTAAGCTTGGAGCTGCAATTTCCCATACTTCTTATGTCGTTTAAGCAGATCAGTATGTAATAGTGCAATTTTTGATCAGTTTCCGTTTAAGGCAGTCTCGCAATTCAGCAAAAAAACTTTATCAAGAAAACTTGTTTAATAGAATAAGATACATAAAAACGAGAAAAAAGATAAATTTATGTCTTCCTTATGCTAAGCGGGAACCCGCCGATATTTGTTCAATTTTCCAGAGATATTCTCAAAACTCAACTTGTATGTCTGGTTGAATAGGCATAATTTTCTGTCTAATCCATTTGAATGTTGTCGAATAATCATCTGAAAGCTGTTTCTCAGTTAATTTTTAAATATATCAAAAATTATTTGGTTGTTTTAAATG